>JASDQU010682275.1:19374-37200 GCA_032191745.1 Picea mariana | reverse complement strand
CCAATCATCCAGATATATCACACTAAATGCTAAATCTTATACAACATTTAATACTATACTGCTTAACAAAATGGTTAACGTCAACATTTAATACTATTCTGCTTAGAAAAATGATTAAAAACATTTAATAAAAAAAGTGCTTAGCAAAATCGTTAACAGTAACAGTGACCATAAAGTTCTAAGTTCTACTGATGCTCTAAAAATATAAACACTAACCGTCAAAAATATCCATGCTGCTTGATGGCCAATATGGCCAATCCAACACATGATTCATAAAAATATAAACACTAGCCGTCCAACACATGATTGATTAAGGAACAGAAAACCACATGTGAAAATATTATCTTTAATAAACGTAGCAGATGTAACACGCTGATACATAGATATTCAGAATCTGAAGCCTAAAATAACCAACAAACACTAAAATCCAGACATCTGGTCATCACAATTAAAAAAACAGAAGTACATAGATATTCAGAATCTGAAGCCTAAAATAACAAAATGGTTAACACCAACATTGTAAAAATGGTTAAAAACAACATTTAATACTATACTGCTTAGCAATATCGTTAAAAGTAACAGTCGCCATAAACTTCTAAGTGCAAAATCGTTAACAGTAACAGTCGCCTTAAAATTCTAGGTTCTACTGATGCTCTAAAACTATAAACACTAACCGTAAAAAATATTCATGCTAACTGCAGGCCATGTACTGCTCCACTCATGAAGTTCTTAGCGAAACTAGCCACTGTTCTTCTGCGACTGACGGGTGCAACTTTCTGAATACCATGGTCTGAGAGTCCAAAAATGTCTATTTTGGCACAGCTAAGGTCCACGTAAACCTTACACGCCACTTCCTCGCACCGATATCTCCAGCCACCGTAATCTATCTGATTATCGCAGGCATTACAAGCGTATTCTTTTCCCTTTAAATCACCCCTCACCAATTTGAGTTTGTGATTTGCGTGCCCACTGTAGTCGAGTATTTTAGGGAGCGCCATACACAAGGGATGAAGCCTTAACTCATGCCTTAAATGATGCCTTTCAGTTTCAAACACATAACCTCTCACCACATCCCAGCAGGCGTTACAGCGATGGCTGCGAAACGTTTTCGGACGAAATTTAAAGATCACATCGCTGTGAAACAGGTGTTGGTAGGCATCAGGAAGGGTAGCGCAAAGCTCATGCAGAGTGAAATTCTCTCAGGATGAGGACAAGGAATCAGAATTAATGTTACACTTGTAACCGATGTTGGCCCCTTTTTCTTTGCATCCGCTACATGTGTAGGCCGGAAGGCCCTCAAACAGCAAGAGCTCATGCTCATGTCGGGTAGCGTTAAACAATACCACCGGCCCTTCCTCTTCCTGTTCTTCATCATCTCCAGCTGTTGGATTTGGATTCGATTCCGGCATGGAGGCACAGACCCAAGTAAAAACAGATCTAATTTCTCTCTCACAAAATGAGAAGGCAGATATATTGGGATCGCTCGGCCAGAAGTAGCCGTACATTGCCTTTTTACATGAGTTGGGAGGAATTGTAGATTTGAACGCTCGTGATATCGCTAATAAACAAAGGTTAACTAATCACAATGTATACCTGGACTTGGTAGTCTTTGTCAGATTTAGGATAAATGTTTTTGGAAAAATTATCCCGACTTAAAATAATATCCACAAAATTTAATAGATAATCATATTAAAACTAAACCCTAAGCTTGCAAAATTTAACATATAATCATATCAAAACTAAACTTTATCATGCATTGATAGAGATTGGGCTCTTACTTATAAATACTTAACCTTAATCCTTACTTTAATGTTTTTATTTCAACAAATCAGAAAATAAGATGTTGAGAACAATGTCATACAAAGTTTAAATGAGATGTTAATGTTTTCATTTTAAGCGCTCAATAATTGAGTTGATAAGAGCAACTTGTGTACAAAGTTAAAATGAGATGTTAAGCGCAAATCGTAGACAGAGTTGTCTATATAGGATGGACTTTTCTCCCTCCAGGTGGGTCATAATCATAGCCATTAAAACAAATTAGATGGCTTCACAATTAAAACAAATGAGATGGCTTCACAATAGCCATATAAACGTCAAAAATGTTTTTTTTTTCTTTTAATGGTATCAGTCCTTTTGCTATGGTATTTTAAGGGGAGTAATATCTAGTTTATTAGGTAGCATTTCAATGCTATGTCAGATGGATTATAGCCTGTCTTATCTGAAAGTAATTCTACATCTTACAATTTTTTTATCAGCTTTTATTTAATATTTTTAGGATATGTGAATAGTCCAAAAAGAGGATATGTGAATATTTTTTTGAAACTTTTTTTCTAGAAAGCTAACTAGTTTCTCAATTCATTATCAATTAATTATTATTATAATTTTGATCTTATAATCTTTTTTATAGTATCGGTTTCTTGATATGAGATTGTTGGTTCAAACTAAAAAGGTAGAGTATGTATATTTCCTTCAACTTTAATAATTTAATATTAGTAATTAAATAGTTGTCCAAAAGATTCATTATCCCACAAACAAGAGTTTTATACATCAATTTAATATCTGACTTAGTTATGATCTTCAAAAATTTTATTTTATTAAATATAATATATATGAGTGAATGGTCCAACTTTTTTATTAACTATGTTTTTTTTTTTAATTTTAAATAATTAATTAAAGAATATTATAAATGTTATTGTTAATTATTTTTCTTCACTAAATATATAAAAATTTATTGTTATTATTATTATTATCTTTTAATAAATGAGTAAATATAATCTATTTAATTTTTTAAAATAAATTAATAATATTAAAATTATGACTAGATTACATTTTATAATTAAAATTGTTAATAATTAAAATTAAAATTAATAATATAAATAATATAAATTTAATATATAATTAAATTTTCAAAATTTATATACACAAAATTGATTTAAATTAATTTTTTGTAATTTTAATTTTAATATTTTATGATCTAAATTTTTTAATTCTTTATTTTAAGTTAATAAATAAAAATGAAATGAAAAGTAATACTAAATATTTAATGATACTTTAAATATGTTTATGATACTTTAATTATTATGTTTTATGTGTTTTTCATCTTACTATATTATAAGAAAGATAAAAAATTTAAGAAAAATTACTAATAAATATTTTTGAAATTAATGAAATTAAATTAAAGTTTGAAAAGATTAAAAATGTTGTTACATGGTTATAATTTTGTTGTTGATTTGTATTTTTATAGTGACAATTTTTTATAAGTTTTTTCTAGTTTTTTAAGATATGGATATTCATAATTTACGAATTTTCATCACTATTAAGTTAAGGAGAACAATGGTGTTCATTCATTATTTTAGGATAGGAATGTTTATAAGCTTTTTATTATCATATTTATCACGAAAAGAATGAATAAGGTTGGGTCTCAACTAAAATCAATTCTTTAAACGTTTAGCTCTCTAGATGACTTTCTACCTAATTAAGATTAATCCGTAAGGTCGTTGCAATTTTGCAGCAAACATGTCATAGGCATACACCAATGAAAAGGTTTGGGTGATAACCAACACCATTATGATGTACATATCCACTATGCAAAGCCAAGGTGGGATTGAGTAAGACCAACACCATCATGATGTACATATCCAATATGCAAAGCCAAGGTGGGATTTTGTAAGACCAAAAAATTGAGAGTAGAAAGTGTGGGATGGAGTTAAGGAGGGAAACAATGTTTGGCATTCCAAAGTAAATCGAAATGGAAATGGATAAGGGTTACCTCAACAAATGTTGCCGATGAAATTTGGATTTGCATACCATGCAAGTGAAATCCCCTTACTCGATCTCGGAAGAATAGTCCTTCATGATCAATGATGCAATGATTTCTACAAAGTTCCAACTCTTGCTTAGATATCTAAGGAAAGTGACACCTTCTTATCTCAAAAGTAGAGCCAAGGAGGAATGGTTAGATTCCTACCAAAAACATAGTTGAGACATGTTACCCCCCCATGACTAGGGATAACTAGAGGAGATCATGTCTCATGGAAAACAATGGATAACTTGATCCCCGACCATGATGATGATCAACATACCCATAGATGGCAGCCTAATATCCCCCCTCATTCACCTTTACAACTATAGGTCAACCAAGGCTCATCACATTCAAGAAACCCAGATTATGGGAGATGGCAAGCCATCATCACCATGAGTTATGATAGTCCTTATTTTAAGCAACGTATTGTACTCAATTTGTTGGGAATCTTGATTAGGATCTTTGGTTTAAGTTGGATAATAAGTTACTAGTTTGGGAAAGTTTTTTGAGTTGTATTATTTCACCTTGGTGGTCATCTTTTGTTCCCTAGTCTCATGTTGTCACTGCCAATGGAAAAGGGGTAGAACTAGGCAGCCCTCCAAAGGGTAATGTTCCCTTCATCACCATACTTAATAATTTCCATCCTGGATCCTATCATAGTGTACTAAACTTCTACTATGGGTCATGGTCAATTCTCTCATGAGAAGAGGGGATAAATTCCTCGAGGTTGTTTCGTAGTTGTTGCTAAAAGAATAGAAAACTAATGTTAAAGAAAGAAAGGAATATAGCAGACAATGACTATTAAAATCCAGTCCAATGATGATCTCTACTCTTTCAGCTCCCACCTCGGTCCCACATAACAATTCTAAAGATTGAAACCTTATAAAGGGGACTTTCAAATATGATAAAGGGATTGTGAATATGAATGATAAAGGGGTTTGGGAAAAATAAAATGTAAATACAAAGGATCTCAAGGAAATGGATTTAACGACACCATAATCCATGAAGTAAGCCTTGAAACCATATCACTTTCACACTTACTCTTGATGGGTTTTTAATTTCCCTGGTCACTCTCAAGAGCTATTCCTCTACCTCAATTATTTTATTTCCTATCTAGGTGGCACACGTAATAGGGTTGGATGAAGTCCCTCTCATACATAAACTTGTCAATTAAAATGGAGTCCTGGGCTAGTGTGATGATTGAAGGGGATACTGAAGTGAATTATCTTACATGGATTATGTCTTAAGTTACTTATTACTTTACATGCTTTAAGGACTAATTTTTCTTGTGAGTTTTGGAAAACATTTTTTTATGCTTTGATTTATATGGATGGCCCTCACGGGGCTTGTACCCATAATGTTGTGCCCTTATTTGTAGGACCATTACACATGTGATGGAGAGAAGTGTCTCATCTAGTGAATCACCATCTTAAGACAATGTCTCTCACATCTTGAGAACCCTAAACAGATGAGAGATGGGCTTGGTATCAATAGATTCACTCATGATGGCACATATATGGGTTGGAATCCACAAATCCTAGGTAGAGTACCGAAGGGCCTATTAGTAGTAGTGACTGAGACATCATTCAGAGATGAGATGCACCCCTCCTCTCCTTGGACACAATTCCTTGAAGCCTTTGATGTCACCCTCTTGACCTTGAAGCCACCTTCCAAGGTTTGACGTTCTTAGCGTTTGATGGATTGATGGGTACCAAATATGATTTGGCATTACCTTGGGTGAGGAGACATCTTACTTGATGGTGCTTCACATTGGAGGTTTCCATATGGACTTTGGATGCCCTACCTTAGCCTTTGGAGGCTTGAGATCACCCTACTTGGCCTTGGTGTGTCACACATGTGGCCTATACTGATGTATTTTTTGTTTATTACACATTTTGAAGGTTAAATGAGGGTTCGACCTCACTTATAATTTGTTGTTGACATTTTAATGTGGATAATTGTTTTAGGGTAGCCTCATATCAAAAGGATAACCCCTAATTTTCATTTTATGATCATGATTCACTCACCTTTGTGGGTAACACATCTAAAATTTTCTTCCTTTAAGGGTTAATAACTCTCTCTCTCTCTCACGTGATGGGATTGGAATGGTGTCTTATGGATGGATTTTCTCATTTTGGTTGGATACTTCTACAATTAGGGTTACATTCTCTTGGTTTCTTAGATGAAGTAAGTGGATTTCTACAATTTATTTTCATGCTAYTAATGTTTATGGTGAAATTGCTATTTATTATAGGGAATCTTGTTTGGTGTAATCCTAAGAGAGGAACATAAGTTCTTCTTCCTCTCACAAGGTGATATTTGTCTAAAACTTTGTAAGGCACCATATATATATTATAATAAGAAGAAATAAAAATATTGGGGAAAATACGAACAAAACAACATAATATAGATAATCACAACACCAAAAATGATATCTTTATTGATAGAAAGCCAAATTCACTTGACTCTTTCAATGATTTCTCAATACAAAACTTTCTCATACATTCTACTCTTATTTATACTTAATTCTATCTTATAAAGAACATTCTAGAAGAAGATCTTTCTAAGAGTGAAACCTACTCTAGTACCATATGTAACACCTCATAACAACTCAACAATTTTTATATTTAATTTTTTACAACAAATGATTTTGTGATAATGATAACTTAACTTACATATACTCACTTTATCCATATCATTAATCATCTAATCCCTTTGGTGCTCCCAATTTACAATTTATTCCAACAAGAACTAATTGGAGGTTTGACTTTAATTTAGTGAGGCATACATAAAAATAATTTTATCTACCTCAATTGTGTTTTGCCTAATTGTACACTAAGTAGTTATATCAATACCTTGTTTGTAATTTAAATTCCAAATAAATAAATGTAATTCAAATCATTAGTTAGTCATTAATATAAAATCATTGTAATAACCTTTGATATCTAGTCATTAATGTATATAAATTGATAATACAGCTCCTTACAATTCAACTTTTACATATGAATCATTGATAAAATTTATTACACCATTACCCTTATACCCTTATAATCAAACATGAAGAATTTAATGCATAAGTAATGACTCTTATAATCAAACATCCATGAATAGGGAAAACAAAAGATCATAATCATGAATAACAATCACACAATGACTTGCCAATAAAGGAGGCACAGACCCAATTAAAGACAGACCTAATTTCTCTCTCACAAAATGAGAAGGCAGATGATATTGGGATCGCTCGGCCAGAAGTAGCCGTACATTGTCTTATTTACATGAGTTGGGAGGAATTGTAGATTTGAACGCTCGTGATATCGCTAATAAACAAAGGTAAACTAATAACAAAGTATACTTGGACTTGGTAGTTTTCGTCAGATTTTGGATAAATGTATGTTTTTGAAAAAATATAGACTTAATATAATATTCACAATATTTAAAATTTAATAGATAATCATATTAAAACTAAATCCTTGTAAAATTTAACATATAATCATATGAAATTAAACTTTACCATGCATTGATAGAGATTGGGTTCTTACTTATAAATATTTAACCTTAATTTTTACCTTTATAAATACTTAACCTTAATCCTTACCTTAATGTTTTCATTTCAACTAGTGAGAAAATAAGATGATGAGAACAATGTCTCAGACAAAGTTTAAATGAGAGGTTAATGTTTTCATTTTAAGCGCTAAAAACAGAGTTGTCTATATATGATGGACTTTTCTACCTCCAGGTCCCTCATAATCATAGCCATTAAAACAGAGTTGTCTATATATGGACTTTTCTACCTCCAGGTCCCTCATAATCATAGCCATTAAAACAGAGTTGTCTATATAGAATGGACATTTCTACCTACAGGTCCGTCATAATCATAGCCATTAAAACAAATGAGTTGACATTCAGAGTAACCATATAAACGTCAAAACAATCCTTTTTAAATGGCATCAGTCCCTTTTTCTATGATATTTTAAGGGGCTTAATATCTAGTTTATTAGGCAGTATTGAATGCTATGGCAATGACAGGTGGATTATAGTCCATTGGATTATAGTCCATTTGATTTGAAAGCAATTTTACATCTTATAACTTTTCCATAAATTTTGTTTAGAATATTCTTCAGATATGTGAACCGTCCAAAAAAAGAATATGTGAATATTTTTTTGAGATTACTTTTAAAAAGTTAACTGGTTTTTTAATTATTAATGGATTAACTATTATTATAATTTTGATCTCATAATTTTTTTCAAAATATGGCTTTCTTGTTACGTTTCTTCATAAGAGTTTGTTGGTTCAAACTAAAGGAGTAGAGTATGTACATCTCTTTCAACTTTAATAGTTAAATGATTACCCAAAAGATTCATTATCCTACAAACAAGAGTCTTATACACTATTTTAATATCTGATTTAGCTATGACTTTCAAAAATTCTATTCTATTATATAATATATATATGAGTAAATGTTCCAACTTTTTAACTAATCATGTTTTTTCAAAGTTTTAAATAATTAATTAATGAATATTATAAATTTTGTTGTTAATTATTTTTGTTCACTAAATAAATAAATAAAAATATTATTATTATTATTTAATAAATGAGTCAATATAATTTATTTATTTATTTTAAATAAATTGATAGTATTAAAATTATGTGTAAATTACATTTTATAATTATTAATAATTAGAATTAGAATTAATATTATAGATAATATAAATTTAATATATAATTAAATTTTCAAACTTTATATAAATAAAAATGATTTAATGTATTTTTTTATTTAATTTTAATTTTAATATGTTATGATCTAAGTTTTTTAATTCTTTAAGTTAAGTTAACAAATAAAAATGAAATGAGAAGTTTATATTAAATATTTTATGATACTTTAAATATGTTTGGTCTTGTTTTTCATCTTACTATATTATAAGAAAGATATATTTTTAAGAAAAAATACTAATAAATATTTTTGAAATTAATAAAATTAAATTAAAGTTTGAAAATATGAAAGATATTGTTATATGGTTTTAATCTTGTTGATTTGTATTTTTATAGTCATAATTTTTTCTAAGTTTTTTAAGATATGGATATTTAAAACTTTGAAATTTCCAAAAAAAAAATGATGTTCATTTATTATTTGGGATAGGAATTTTTAAATGTTTTAAATGATCATATCTATCACTAAAATAAGCTCATAACCAACCCATGAACAAGGTTGGGTCTCAACTAAAACCAATCCTTCAAAAGTTTAACTCTTAAGATGACTTTATACCTAATTAAGATTAATCTGTAAGATCATTACAATTTTGCAGCAAACATGCCATAGACATGCACCAATGGATAGGTTTGGGTGATAACCAACACCATTATGATGTACATATCCACTACTGAAAGACAAGGTGGAATTGAGTAAGACCAACACCATCATGATGTACATATCCAATAAACAAAGCTAATGTGGGATTGAATAAGACAGAAAAAACTCAGAAAAGAAAGTGTGGAATGATATTTTGTTTTGACTGTTCATGGATGTTTGAAAAAAATTAGGTCTGTCTTTAATTGGGTCTGTGCCTCCTTTGCCAATAAAGGAAACACAGACCCAATAAAGGAGGCACAGACCTAATTTCTCTCTCACAAAATGAGAAGGCAGATGATATTGGGATCACCCGTCCAGAAGTAGCGGTACATTGTTTTATTTACATGAATTGAGAGGGATTGTAGTTTTGAACGCTCGTGATATCGCTAATAAACAAAGGTTAACTAATAACAAAGTATACTTGGACTTGGTAGTCTTTGCCGGATTGGGGACAAATGTTAGCCTAAGAAGAACGTTAAAGTGTCAAAATAATATCCACAAATTTAATATACTAGCACAGTAGTTACTTTGCTGGATTGGGGACAAATGTTAGCTTAAGAAGAATGTTAAAGTGTCAAAATAATATCCACAAATTTAATATATTAGCACAGTAGTTAAATAGCTGTTGGTTAAAGCTGAAAAGTTGATAAGATGAAACTAATTCTTAAAAGAATATATTAAATTTTATTGTTGATTATCAAAAAAACGGTTTGGCTTCATTTATCTGGTGTTAATATTTTAATTTATGTTAATCACCTACCTGGCAATCAGTTAGCTATCAAAGTAACTTTTAAATAAGATTAGGTAAATGTAAAAAAGTAAACACATAAATAGATGTCTTTATAATAGCTAGGAAGTTAATGATTGAAATCACAGCAGTTTATTTTTGTGTGACTACTAAGAATATTCCAGCCATATTTAATCTTGTCAATAAAAAACTTATTAAGAACTAAACCCCTATTAAATCTGCCCATTATCAATAGGTGTATGTCTTTAAACTTAATTAAAACAAAACCCTAAACTTGCAAAATTTAACATATAATTATATAAAACTAAACTTTACCATGCATTGATAGATTGCGCTCTTACTTATAAATACTTAACATTCATCCTTAACTTAATGTTTTTATTTCAACTACTCAGAAAATGAGATGTTGAAAACAATGTCTCACGCAAAGTTTAAATGAGATGTTAATGTTTTCATTTTAATCGATCAAAAATTGTTGTTGTTAAGAGCGACTTGTAGACAAAGTTAAAATGAGATGTTGAGCGCAGTTGTCTATATAGGATGGACTTTTCTGCCTTCACGTCCGTCATAATCATAGATATTAAAACAAATGAGTTGGCATTCTCAGTAGCCATATAGACCTCAAATCAGTCTTTTTTTTCTATGGTATCTTAAGGGGAGTAATATCTAGTTTGTTAGGCAGTATAGAACGTTTGATATTAAAGTAATTCTACATCTTACAACTTTTCCACAAACTTCTTTTGAATATTCGAAGGATATGTAAATGGTCGAGAAAGCGGATATGTAAATTGATGGATTAATGATTATTATAATTTAGTGACTGAGGTGTAGGATAGTTGGTGAAATTAAGGGTTGATAGCATATTTTTTCAAAATTTTAATTATTTAATTAATAAATATTATACATTTTATTGTTAATTATTTTTCTTCACTAAATAAATAAAATATTATTATTATTATTATTTAATAAATGAGTGAATATAATTTTTTTTTTTTTTTTCACTAAATAAATAAAATATTATTATTATTATTATTTAATAAATGAGTGAATATAATTTATTTATTTATTTTTAAATAAATTAATAATATTAAAATTGTGTTTACATTATATTTTATAATTATTAAAAATTAAAATTAGAATTAATAAAATAGATGATATAAATTTATTATATATAATAAAAATTTCAAAATTTATATAGAAAAAAATGATTTAAAATATATTTTTTATTTTAAATTTAATATTTTATGGTCTTTAATTTTGTAAGTTAAGTTAAATTAATAAATAAATAAGAAATGAGAAGCTAATACTAAACCTTTTATGATACTTTAAATATGTTTTGTATTGTTTTTCTTCTTACTATATTATAAAATTTATTTTTATTATAAAAATAATATATTTTTAAGAAAAGTTACTAATAAATATTTTTGAAATTAATGAAATTTGTATTTTTATAGTCATAATTTTTTTAAACTTTTTTCTAGTTTTTTAAGATATGGATATTTAGAACTTTGGAATTTCTATCACTATCAAGGTAAGGAAAACGATGGTGTTCATCAATTATTTTGGGATACAAATGTTTAGAAATTTTTAATTCTCATATCTATCATCAAAAGAAGTTCATAACCAACCCATGAACAAGGTTGAGTCTCAACTAAAACCAATCCTTCAAACGTTTAGCTCTCGAGATGATTTTCAACCTTAATTATGATTAATCCTTAAGGTCATTGCAATTTTGGAGGAAGCATGTCATAGAGATACACAAATGGATAGGTTTGGGTGACAACCAACACCATAATGATGTACATATCCAATACACAAAGCCAAGGTGGGATTGAGTAAGATCAACACCATCATGATGTGCATATCCAATACTCAAAGCCAAGGTGGGATTGAGTAAGACCAACACCATCATGATGTGCATATCCAGTACCCAAAGCCAAGGTGGGATTGAGTAAGACCAAAAAAAATGAGAGAATAAAGTGTGGAACGGACTTAAGGAGGGAAACAATGTTGGGCATTCCAAAGTAAATCAAAATGAAAATGGGAGAAGGGTTACATCAACATATGCTAGTAATGAAATTTTGATTTGCATACCATGCAAGTGAAATCCCCTTAATCCATCATGGAAGAATAGTCCTCCATGATCAATGATGCAATGGTTGCTACAAAGGTCCAACTCATGCATAGATATCTAAGGAAAGTTATTGATTCTTATCTAAAAAGTAGAACTCGGGAGGAATGGTTAGACGCCTCTCAAAAACATAGTTGTGACCTGTTAACCCCCCCCCAAATGAGTAGGGGTAACTAAAAGAGATCATGTCTCTTGACACATAATGGAGAACTTGATCCCTGACCATGATGATGATCAACATGTCCAAAAATGACAACCTAACAGCCCGCCATTCACCTTTACAACTATAGTTCAACCAAGGCTCATCACATTCAAGCAACCCAGATTATGGCAGATGATAATCCATCATCACCATGAGGTATTTTAGTCCCTCTTTTATGCAAATTATTGTGCTTAATTTGTTGGGAATGTTGATGAAGATCTTTGGTTGAAGTTGGATAATAAGTCATTAGTTTGGGAAATTGTGTTTGTTGTCTTGTTTGACCTTGGTGGTCAAATTTTGTGCCATAGTCTCGTGTTGTCACTACCCATGGACAAGGGGTAGAACTAGGGGGCCCTCCCAAGTGTTACACATTATTTTTGTCATCCCTATGACTGTTAATAATGTAAACCTATCTGTTGCCTTTAGAGGGGTCAGCAGTCTGAGTTCATGAAGAAAGAAGGGAGAAGAGCTTTTCCTGAGAAAAGAAGTTGCATTTCCGTTTGTAAAAACCCTATTAAAGAGGATTTTCATATGCTGCACTATAGCTAGGGTGTGAAAATGCCTAGTTTTCGCAAGTCGCACCATAGCTAGGCTCTGAAGTGTTCGCAGGTTACTATATAGGCAGTGTGTGGAAATGCTCATACGTGGGGAAAACGAGCATATTCTCGATGCTTCTAGAAGGAGAAACTTCCATGGTGAGGTGGCATCTGAATGGTTTGGATCTTACTCACTTTCATGATTTAGTGGGATCATTCTAACCTCCTCACCTTATCCTCTTCAACTTATAAAAGGAGAGGAGCTCTCATGGAGAAGGTTAGCTTTTGATTTTGGAGCTTGGATTGGATTGAGTTGTGGATATTGTTAGCTTGGCTAGATGAGCCATTTTCTCAAGATAGATTGTGAATATTATTAGATCTATGCTCTCATAATTCTTGGAGTGGAAGTGTGTGGGGAACGAAGGACAGTTGGAAGGGAACTTACAACATCAAGACCATGGTTGTAATCTCTCTTTCACATCTAATATGATATAATAATATGATTCTTTCCTATAAAGTTTGTTGTGTTTTATTGTATGATTCCTTGATCACATACATAGGTTTATATTGAGTTTATGCTTTTACTATCACTTTGGTTGGTTTCACTCTTTTGCACGTTCATCATTGTATGAGCGTTGGAATAGATCCAGGATGGCGATGGCGAGAGGAATCATCATTTAAATGGTATGTTACCTATCCCTCTTTAGTTAGTAAATTCAATATCTAAAACTTAAGAAAGGCGTCATGTTCTGGTGTGTTTTGTTCTAGATCTAGGTGGATCTAGGGAGATCAGTTAGTGTCCTCACCTACCAATTTATCCAATAAAAAAATTGATGACTCCACTAGGGAAGGGATTATTTCCTAGTTAGTCTAGTCTCCCTTGCTTTGATTGCTTGTTTTTTCGTTTCTAAATCTGTGGGAGATCCATTCAAACTCTTTGGATATGAAATTTCACTTATATGCTTTGTACTTTTTCCAAATTCCTTTTGTTTACAGATGTTCTCACACTGTACCTGTATATGGCCTGCGAAAACCTTTGATTTTTGCACCTCACTATTTAAACCAATGCGACATTTTTTCACCCTACCCATTGCTAGCCTGCGAAAACTGTTGATTTTCGCACTGTAATATACTACTGGCTTGCAAACTTGTTTGTAATTTTTTTTTAGATTGGGTCTTGTTATCTTTTGATGCCTAGTTTTGCTTTGATCAGCTGGATTGAAATTTTGGAGACTATATTGATCTGTTTATAGTCTTCTTGACATTCTTTGAGTTGATTTTAACCATCTTTGCTTTGTTTGGTTTTGAAGGATTAGTCTCTTTCTTTGAGTGTCTTTCAATTACAAAGCGTGCATTTTCTTTAGAATTGTTTAGGGAAAGATAAGATTTCTTCTGAATAGTTCGCTTTAAAAGAAAACTTTTAGTTTGAGTTTCTTTGTTTTAAGAAAGTTCATTTTTGTTTTTAGTGAAATTTTTGAAACAAAAAAAATTAATTTCTTGCTTTATATTAGATTGGGGGCATTCTTGCATTTGAAGTAGCGAAATTGCATGAATCTTGGCATTTTTTGGTCTTAAATTCTGAAACAATTTCCCCCTCATGGCTAGGTGGGGCCATGAATCATGTATTGGTGTATAGTCTATTTATATCATTTCTTAAAGATATTGATATTGATGAGTTTTTTAAAAATGTTGGGACATTGTGCATTCGAGAATGATAATGTTTTCTCCTTCTCGTAGCATAGATCTCACCGAAATGAAAAGATTACATCTTCATCTCTTTGCATAGCTTTCAAGTCGGTCAAAACACCATATTATCCACGCCATCTTCCTTTTGAGTAAGAATAGCCTTAAAAATAAAGTGCTTATAAAAATTGATTAGACATTTTTATATTTTCTGGTAGCAAACAGACATTAGATTAGTTGTAGGGCTTTGGAATAGGTGTGAAAGATAACTTTCCAAAGATGCAAACAAACATATTATATTGTTATAGGGAGAGTTAAATCCACTTACTACATTTTGTCCTGGGAAGCCCTTCTTACACAAGGGTCAATCACGAGGTCGCATTAAGACTGGCAGAGTTACTCACGCTGCTTTGTTTCTCTTGGTGTAGAGATTGTGCGTATTATGGGGGTAACTTGAAGGTATACCCCCAATTATGAGTGGAAGCCTTTCGAGTTGATTTCGGGCTAGATACCCTGCCTTTGCGCGTACATTGGACTATCGAATGTTTCACTAGGCATCATTGTAGTAATTGGTAACCTTAGTGGCCTATATCTCTAGGTTCTTTACATGAGGTGACTATGGAGGGGTAATTCTTCACAGTACCTCGAATCGATGTTGGCCAAACTCACTCGGGCTCCTTGGAGGGTATACCCACAATTATGTGTGGGAGATTTCACCAAGGCATAAGTCCATTAAGTAGGTCATCAACGTAACTTTTCCATCTTCTCTATGTCAGCTCATTCTTACTTTGTTCCTGCGATGTTGGATTTCACCACCAACTAGTGTGCTCATTGTGAGAAGGTTTTGTTTTCTTGTTTTCTTACTAGATTTTTCGCATGTGTTGTTTGTTTTCCCTAGTGGACTCTAGACTGGATTTTTGTTTTTATGGCATCAATTCCCGAAATGACCAATGAAGGAACTCCTTTTCCAGTGGAACCTTTTGTTTTTCCTTCTTACGAAAACATTGGTCCTCCTCATATTTCTACTTTGAGCCTTCCAGATCTCACAATTGGATTACTGGTCTAGTTGTTTTCCACTCAGGTAATCCCGAATGTAGTTAGTGCTTCAGTCACAGGCACTTCCCCCCAAGAGCATAAACCTCATGTTGATCCTTCACCTTCTTCACCAGTGAGGTCTTCTTCGCCTTCTTCACTTGCAAGGTATCCTTCCATTTTATCTTCTTCGTCGAGTGAAAGATTTGAAGCTACTAACCGAGTGAATAAGAATAAGAATAAAAGAAAGATTAAGAAGAATAAAGATAAACAAGGGTCAAAACCTCCAACCACTGTCAAACATGTTGGAAAACAACCAGTTACTGTTAATCATGCTTGGATTATTGATGATGTCAAGATCACCCAAACAACTCATAAGCCCAAGTACCCTTGCAGGCCATCTTCTTAAGGATTTCCCTGGTCTATCCAAGGTTATAGAAGTATGGTATACACACCTGGACCAACCCATGTCATCAGCCTCTGAACAACATGTTGATGACCTCTCGTCAACTAGTCATGATACTGTTGGGAAGAAGAAAAGTAGAGTCAAGTTCACGTGTATGTTATGCAAAGGGAGTCATCTAAATCATCTTTGCCCTTGTATGGATGAAGCCTCGAAATTACTAGAAAACATTACAGTTTCACAACCTCAACTTCCAACTGCTTATCATAAGTTTTCTCTCAACTCCCCTGTAGTTGATGGAATGATCACTCCAGATCCATCGTCAGTCAATCTGATTGTTCATGTCATCAATCTGGTCACATCCTTAATTGCACAAGTTGTCAAAGTGATCGATCTGATCCCATGTTCGATCAATCCCACTGTCCCTGTAGAGAGTGTTAACAAAGAAGTTGATCTGCTTCCACCTATAGACCCCATTCTCCCCTTGGAGAATGAAACCCAAGTGGTCAATCTGATCTCTCCATCGGTCAATCCTACTCTCTTTCTAGAGAGAAAACTTGATACTGCCCATGTTTTTCTCATTGATACATAATATACCATACGAGTGGGTATTCCTCCTTCTCCCGTGGAACCCCCTCCAAGTAGTGAGGCCATATGTTTTGATTGGGGTGTGCTAACTAGACCTAATATTCCCTCTCACATTCCTTTCTAGATTATAGTACAGGTTTGTGGTTGAGACATTCCTTGGACACTGAGAGATGAAGGTGTGTCCATTAGTATTTTGTCCTATTTTTCTTGGCAAGCTTTGGGTTTTCCTCAGCTTGTGTCGGTTACGTAGAATCTGTTGGATTTTAACAGAAGAACCAGTCAACCTTTAGGGACCCTTCCTCAATTTCCTGTAACTTTTGGAGGGAAAACTATCTTTATTGATGTCATGGTAGTCCGAGACCCCTTGGATTTCACTTTACTCCTTGGGAGAGATTATGTCTATTCCATGAAAGCTATTGTGTCTACTCTTTTTTGTGTGATATCTTTCCGTCACATTGAACGAGTTATGATGGTTGATCAACTTTCATTCATTGACCCCAAATGGATTGCCTCCCTAAATGGTTCTTATATGTTGATGGTATCGCCCCCGCCACATGTCAATTATGTGTCGTTGTCGCCCATGGCTTCAACTTATGATGACTTAGATCCAATAGTTGACATGGTGATCTCTTCGATAAGGTTGTTAGAGCCTGATATCTTTACTCATGTCGCAACCGTCGACATGGTGTCCTTCGAGAGTGTGTTTCTACCTTCCAGTGAAGACCTCTTGGAAGCCATAACTGAGTTTTGTCCCTTGACATAGTATCCTTCCGGAGCATTTTCCTCTTGGAATCCATGATCAAGAAGAGTTTCAAGGAAGTTTTTGCATCTCTAAGGCAACCTCATTAAAAAATGAAACATACGTCTAAGAGCATAGTTTTCTAATTTCAATCTCATTAAAAAATGAAACCAGTTTGAGGATAGTTTTCACGTCTTTATAGCAACCTCGTTAAAAAATGAAACATAGGTTATGAGGATATTTTTGCATCTCTGTGGAGACCTCGTTAACAATATGAAACAGAGGTTACGATCATAGTTCATGTTACTGTGTCAAGCTTGTTAAAAATGAAATAGTGGTCTTGGGATTATACCTAGAGTCATGAGCATAGTTCTTCTCATGTGCCAAGCTCATTAAAAAATGAAGCACCTTCTCCCTCTCTATTTGGGTCAAGTCCTACGTATATTATTTGAAGCTTCATTTAATTCTCCTTTGTAGTTGGATGAAATGAAGCTTGGGGGGCATTTACTTTTAGCCTATGGACTTCATGATGAATTTAGAGCCGCTAGTTTCTTAAGATGGGGGCTAAGTACCAACCATCCCCGTTTTATCCGTTGAGAATTCCAAGCATAGTT
>JASDQU010682275.1:7971-19269 GCA_032191745.1 Picea mariana | reverse complement strand
TTCTCATGCTCATAAATACATAAGAATAAGTTACTGAGATTAGTCTTTGTTCTTTCTCGTTCTTGTAAATCAATGAGAATGTAACCAAGTATACTTTTATCAATTTTTTGGACTCGTAAAGGTTATAAGAAAAAGGAACCCATTGGAGTTCCCTTTAATCTCTTTGTAGACTCTCTAAACATGAAAATATTGTCGAGTGATCTTGTTATTTTCATGCTCGTTAAAATGAAAAGATTGTCAAGCGATCTTGCTCTCATCTGTTGAGTGATAGTTTATCTCTTTTTTGGTCTCATCATACTACTTTACAAAAAAGGAACTGAGAGAGTTCTCTTTAAGTGTTTTTTAGACTCTGTAAACATGAAAACCCTTGAATTTTCTTTCTTTGGACTCATAAAACAAACATTCAAAGGCCCATGTGGGACATAACCACTCCTTCCTAGGGTTCGTTAAACATACTCCGAGGGACTCGTCTGAAGGATGAGCTTACATTTCAAGCATATGTTATCCTCCTCAAGATTGTGTAAAAATAAAGCGGTACTCGCCAGAAATGGAGGGGGGGGAATTGGGAAAGAAATGTGTCTAAACCTGTATTCTATGGAAGAGTCACTTGTTTCATTTTTGGTTAAAGAACTCCAATTATCTTTTTGGTAGTAACCCAATCATTTCCTTTGGAAACACATTTGAAAATTATGATGATATTAGATATTTTTATATACTCATTGTATCCTCCTTATGGTTCATAGTTGTCACAAAATATAATTAACATCCTTTTCTCATACATTTCTTTAGTTTTAATGATGACACAAATCTTAATGAAACAACTCTATTCATCTCAACCAAAATTTATTTTGTGTCCTGCATCATCGATCAAATAAATCTTCTTATTCTTACAGTCTAGTACTATTTCATGACTATATAACTAGTCCATTCCTATTACTATATCATAAGATCCCAAAATAGTTGAATATAATCATACTTTGGTTACGCATAAGATCCCATTGAGTCTTTAACTACCTGTCCATCAGTAGAGCCCCCAAAATATAGATCTTTAACTTTTCACATCTCTCTATGTACATGGTTAGTTACAATATTTTGTGATCCTTCAATAGAACAAATAATTCTCCCTCTTATCTTTTCAATTTGTTCATTAGTGCATCAGACATACTTTAATATGAACACATCATATTTATCACGTCACCAACAGGTACATGTCCTGGCCCTTGAACATGTTCCTCTTCCCTAGACAAGGAGTGAAGATATAAGTAGTGGTAGAGGTAGAGATGGACCTTTTCCTTTTCTTTTTCTATCCATCCTTCCACTTCTATTAATTTTTACCTCATAATATAAACAAAATCAAGTTCGATTAATTGATTTTAATTCACTTAAATAACTAATATTTTTTTGTGTGCAAAATAGTAAATGAATCCAAAGCCCTATTTATGGGTATTGTTGTTGGGGATGAAGGCCAGTTGTGCTATCTCTCCCAAGTGTTGTTTATTATTATAGATAGGGAAACCTCTCTAGAAACTATGCCCTAATTTATTTAACGTAGCTCCTATAACATATGTAACACACCACTCCATATCCATATTCTTACTAAGAACAATTATATGTATTATGCAATCTTAATAAAATAGTTTATGTATTTTGCTACAACCTCATCAAGCCTACCTAAAGTTTCTCATAAATGTGTTATTAATAAGATTTTTTTTCTATTTTAATGTTATTTATATAGAGTCTATGCTACATTTTTCTTTTCATCTCCATGATGCATCAAGAATAATTTCTTATTCCGAGCGGCATTTGGATAAACAACAATATTTTCATTTGTTTATCTACATTTAGATGATACTAATCTGAAATGTAGACAAACAAATGAAAATACTCTCACCACCGAAATATAATGAATCAAATTCTTTCTTAATTTAGTTTAATCATAAAGATACAATAATTGTATTACAACTTTTAAACTTTTAGTTATAATTAAATATAAAATAACAAATCAAGAGTTAATGATACTTTGATATTAATTTATTATCATAAATAACAAATCAAGAGTTAATGATAGTTTGATATTAATGATRAGATCCTACTAATATGTATACAACATTTTAATGTATGAGTAAGTTTACAATAAATTACTCATATCTTGTTTACTCATGCAATTATTAACGTAAGTATAATTTATATGATTTACAATTTTGAATCACAAAAATTAACGCAAGTATAATTAATAATAATAATAATAATAAGCTTGTAGCGTAGCTAACAAACTTATTAAAAATATAATAATTTATATTTACACAACTTTTTACAAATTACAAGTTCTTAAATCAAACCAATTATACATCATTCATATTCGAGTTTTCTTTAAAAAAAACATAATCGTATTTTTTGTTTAATTATCAAGTTATTATGGTAATGCATTTATCAAGATTGGAAGAACTAGCTCAGACAATAGAAAACAACTTGTATTATTGCATATAATGCATATAGATTACATAGTATATATAGCTGGATTTAGATCCAACTAATTCCAATTTTAGAGAAAGAAGTTGAGATAATCTCTCAACTTCCTCAACAAACCCAAACCAAACTAAGTAAGCATAATCCTAACATCTTCCCTTAATGCTTACTTTACAAATTACAATAATACTTAATCACAATTACAAAAGAATTACAACACTTGATCTTTCATCTCTTTGTCTGATCTGGTCTTTATCAACTCTTTAAACTCACTCTGCAATCACCCGATTTCCTCTCTTTCTTCTCCACACATTCGAGCTTCCCACTGAGACACTTAAAGTCAAACGCTTCTGACCATCTTTGACACTTGTTGTGAAACCGACGCTTCTCGACCTCCAGAAGGATAGTCTTGACACTGAACCATTTTATTGATACACTTCCATCTGTGAAATTCCCCTGAAGAGCAAATTTTGACAGTTATATAGTACAACGATCTAAGTATGAAATGTTTTCAGCAAACAATTAAACAATTTACCTTTCTACATACTTACAAACTCACAAGGTAACCTGTAACTGTTGACTTTGAAGCACCGAAGTACAACAATAATCTTATGTTTTAACAAACTTGTAGACATATTTAAGCTAGTAACATGTTCTTGAGGCACCGAAGAACTCAAGAACTACATGCTTGAATAATATCACTTTGCTACATATTTGGTTCTGCATTATTTGATTCTTTTCATGCAACAAATTTCACATAATATATATCTAACATACATAAACAATAACTATATTCTAGAAAAGTTTGAGAGGTTCATCATCACTGGATGATTATTCATGCATAGCATCTAGTGAGTCCTCAACTATGTTAGTTGACTCTTTCAGTTTTCCATTTAGAAGATCATTAGCACTTGTTTTGCAATTTAGTATTGCATGTCCACGTCTTTGACAGTAGAAGCATTCAATGCTTTTATTTGTTCTTCCTTTGGAGTATAGTGAAAATTCAGAATGTGAACTGACTTCCACTTCACCTTCCTTCATCCTCTTTTCTTCTGCTAAGAGTGCTGAAATCAAGTCTTCCAGAGTTTGAGAGGGTATTTGAGTTAAAGTAAAAATAGCATTGTCATATTTTTGAGACAAACTATTCAGCAAGACTGATTTTGCATCATCTTCATCAACTTTAGAGTGGGAGTCAATCTCTGTCAACTGTGTTAACAAAGACTTTAGATCATTTATGTGAGAAGACAATGATACTTCATCATGCATTTTTAATTTGAATAGCTGTAATTTTAATGAAAACTTGGCATTTAAAACCTTTTCCCCAAATATTGTACTCAATTTTTCCCACATTTCCAGAGAAGATTTTTCCAAATCTATTATATGTAGTTGGGAATCGGCAAGAGACAATCCAAGAATGGACTTCAATCTATCATCTTTTTTCTCCCATTCAATTAATAGTCTGGGATCTGTAGGTGCCTTCTCTGCACCTTTTCCTATTCCCCATAAATTCCTATGCATCATTTGAAGATGTATTTTTACTTTCCAAGTATGAAAGTTAAAAGCATTAAATTTTTCCAATGTAATATTCTCCATATTAACAAAAAAAATTAATCAGGAAATGAATGCCTCTGCACAACGATCAATTCACCTCAATTGCCTGACATTTGCCTCCCAATATGGAACAATCATATCTTCAATTAATCAGTAGATCACGAGATGATCACGGGATCTTCGATCGATAAACATATCATGGAAATAAAACAACGGCTCAACAATAAACAGATTACAGTGGCTCTCTTTTGCTAAGGCGGCTACAATAGTTCCTTGAGTAGCTGGTTACGAAAACTCTTCTCTCTTCAGTCTGCAACAACATCTGCAATATTAGAATTTGGCTTTTCGTAGCAGCGATTGAATTCAATCTCCTCCACAATGAATGTCTCCACCGCTAATGCTATGGGAAGCAATCTCACCTCTCACCTCAGCTCTGATACCATATCAAGATTGGAAGAATTAGCTCACACAACACAAAACAACTTGTATTATTGCACATAATGCACAGAGATTACATACATATATATAGTTGGACTTAGATCCAACTAATTCAAATATTAGAGAGAGAAGTTGAGAGAATCTCTCAACTTCCTCAACAAACCCAAACCAAACTAAGTAACCATAATCCTAATAACATTAACAATGGATCCAAATATCACATGGAATCTTTTCTTTTGTCTTAGGAATTCTACACATGGATTGGTTTGTCATTCGCCAAGTGAAACTTGTCTTACGATTTATTCTCAATTCGAGTAGAACATAATTGAACCTTTAATTTATCACTAATCCGACAAGGTTATGAAACCAACCAAACCAACCATATGTTGGCCATATTACCCAACAATTTAAAAAAAAAATTAAAAACCTAATTATTCATTGGTTGAACAGTTTATCATATCTTATAAATACACTTACCATACAAATTTAAATATGATATCTTATAAATATGCTTACCATACAAATTTAAATATCTCACATTAAAGCAATTTCAAAATATTTTAATTCTTTTTTTTAAGGACAAGCATTGCAAATATATTTTAAAAATTATTGCAATTTATTGGTTTAACTTTGTATTCAAAATACCAAGTCTAAGTTGGAACTAAATTGGTGATTCATTTTCATAATTTAATTGAACATTACATTCAAATATTTTAATCTATGCAAGGAGGGTTATACCCATCCTCACAAGACTATAGAGTACATTTGTTCATTGTATTTAATAGTGTATGAATACAGTAAGGAGTTTCTAAGTTTTTTCAACCTCCTTCCACTTACTTTTCATTACACCACTAAATACATTGTTATTACTGACCTTAAAATCATATTACAGATGAGGTCTCTCCACATTATACAATATGTCCTAGAAGATCCATTGCAATTGCTAGTTTAAAACCACAAAATCTACAAGATTGTTGAGAGATCAGTGGTCACTGAATAATAAGGTTATCACCTTATTGTGCACCCCTTAGCCAAACCTTATGAGTGACCAAATATGTTTCCTACTCTCATGACATCATGAAACCTCCATGTAAAGTGTCCCTAGCTTTTCAACCTAGGTCACCAAAAAGGAGTGCTAGGAGGTGGAAACTTAAATTTTTTTCCTCCTCTTTTAATGGTATGTTGTACACTTCTATACAACCTAATTACCCATATCTGTATTGATTGGAAATCATGTTCTCTATTCCTACACACACTATAACTAATGCATCAAATAATTCACAATCAAAGCCAAAATGTAACATTGATGACATAACATTGTAGGGTACCTTGAATCAATCCAGAGTCTAGCATAATATTGACGCAATCTCATGTCAATATATACAAGAGGTTTCTTCTCACATTACTTACAAATAAATCTATCCAACATTTTAATTTTAATGTTTCATAACCATAAGAGTTGAAACCATCAACTACATCGTATTAGTGCACATATAATTCATCCATATCATCATATAAACATTGAAATGATCAATCATCAAACTAAAAGTCAATAAAATAGGTCATCTATAAACAAATTCCCTTAGATAATTGAACATAATGATGTGTTGATTAGGGATATGGTAATCTCTAATTCCCATAAATATGACATACTTAGTAAAACTCTAAGCTTAAAAGGATTTGAAATATTTTTAAATGAATACCTCTTTCTAGAAGATCGATATAAATTAAGGAAGGGGGTTCAAAATGTAAAGGAATCCATAAATGACAGAAAATAGACAATAATTAGGAACTTGAAATATATTATTAGGGACAAAGACCAAAAGGATAACACTAAATAGAAATTGGAGACGCTCAGAATCCTTTCTTATAACTATTAAGGATTTCCATGGAATAAGGGGCCTATGTTAAGTTGCATCCCAAGTGAAATTCATATTAAATTTTTGGTACAAACTTGGGAGCCCGAGGAATCTAAGGTCCCTAACATAGATGGATTTATATTGTTGTTAGTATCGAACAAAAAATCCTCTCATAGAGGGGTTGGAAGTATAACTTGTTAAATAATAACATTCATTTGTCCTCACATTCGTTTTAATAAAAAAAACCCTCTCAGTTAGTTCAATTGGATGGAGATTTTAGATATCAATGCTAATAATATGTATATAACAATTTGTTATTTTTCTCCTAGTAATTCTACCTTTTATGAAAAAAACAATCTAGATAAAAATTGTCCCTATAAAATCTTAGAACAAGATATTTATAGTCTGGGAAATGAAGGTAGTATCCTCATAGTAAGTGACTTTAATGATAGAAGTGAAACTAATCAATCTATTATCTTAAGCAATGATTTCAACACTAATCCTCTAAGACCACATGAGGACCTTCTTTTTGGTAATATAAACAAGAGAAATTCATAAGACCTTATTGAAAATTTATATGGTACTAAGCTAATCAAGCTTTGTAGTTTTCAAGATCTAATCATTTGCAATGATCTAATGAAGTAACCGAAATATAACTAGATGACTTGTATCATTGGGATGGGTAGTAGTGTTGTGGATTATCTGATATTAAATATCCATATTTAAAATTAAATAGTAAATTTTGACCTTTTAAATGACCATGAGCTTAAATCTAATCATAGACCTTTAACCCTAACTCTAAAATTTATCATGAACAAAAACCCTTTGAATATAACTTTGGTTACCACGTGCATTTACTCTTTGAAAAAAATAAAGTTGATCTCTTCTTAAAGGACATAAACACCAAATTATATCTCCTATCATATAAAATAATTATTCAAGACAACTATCACAATTTTACAACAGCCATCTCTACCTCCATAAACATGTTTAACTATCGAAGTGTTGTGTATAAAGAATAGTAGTATTTCCAACTGTTGGTATGATAATGAATGTAAACTTCCTATAAAATTCATTAGGGATACCTCTAATGAGTCCTTGAAATATGATAATATTAATAGATACAAAACTCTAATTCAAAGGAGAAAAGGCACCACATAAATAGAAAGCAAGAAAATATTTTGTATCTTTCTAAGCCAGATTCAAAAAAAAAAATGGAGGTAAATCATGACTCATAAAAATAAAGAAAATGCTATGATTCCCCTGATAGACTGGAATTCCTACCAAGTAAAAATATTTATGAATCTAGTAATGTCTTGGAAAAAATTCCAAAAGTTTCTATATACAAGATGTTGTTTTTTCTATAGAAGACATAAATTTTGGGGTTCAAAGACTTGCAAATGGGAAATCTAAGGACATCGAGGGATACCACGCTGAAACATAAAGAAATGGAGGGAATGTTTTGATCCCTCAAATACAAAAGCTCTTCAATTTAGCAGTCAGGCAGGGATTCCCTAAACCTTGGGCTTAAAGCCTCGTTGTATTTATTTTTAAAAGTGGGGATAAAAACAATCCCTATAATTATAGAACCATTATGATTAGCCCCATTTAGCCAAGCTATATGGAAGTGTTTTGGAAAATAAGATAATCATATGGCTAGAAATCCATAGAAAAAGAGCTCAAGGTCAGCCTAGTTTTACAGGTTATCATTCAAATGTGGATCACCTTATCATGCTTAGGATAATTGCATAGGAGTGTCACAACATTAAAACCAATCTCATTTTTTGTTATGTTGACATTAGGAAAGATTTTGACATTGTGCCTAAGACCAACCTTTAGAATGGGTTAGGAGATCTAAAAGTTTCATCTCGAATGAGAAATATTGTCGTAAGATTGTATGAGAACATTATTTCCAGGTTTAGGATCCCTAAGGGTTGGTCAAAATAAATTAATTGCAATATAGAATTCAAGCAAGGTTGTCCCCTATCCCCTACCCATTTTGGCATTTTCATTGACAAGTTAGAGGATTGTTTGGAAGTCGTAGGTTGTGTTGGACCAACTCTTTCTACTATAGTCATCATCGTTCTTCTCTATGCCAATGATATTGTTATTATGGAAAATAATTATTATGACGTTGGTAAGGAACTTATAATCTCCAAGGACTTATCCTTTAATACAGGTATGAGTGTGAACACTAACAAAACGAAGGTTGTGATCATTAAATCCAACAAGATCACCTACGATACTTTTTTATATGACAACAATATCTTGGTGGAAGTTCCTTAGTACAATCATCTTGGAATTCATATTCATCACAAGGTAAATTGGAACTATAGCATTCATATAAGGATAAATGGAGGGTGGAAAGCTTATTATGTGCTTGAAAATAATTGTAAATTTGTATACCTTTGTCTATGGGATAAGAAAAATATCCTATTTGATAATCTTGTCACGCCTTTTATCTTGTATGGATGTGATGTTTGGGGATGCAATATATATTTAGAATCATAGGGAAAGATAGAGGAGATCCAAAATAATTTTATAGCCTATAATGTAAAAACTAAAGGCAATATACCTTATCTTATCCTCCTCATAGAAGTGAGTCTTTCCCCCATTAAGATCACAACTATGATTACGTAATTAATGTACAAGAGAAAAACAAACAACATGGATGAAAAGAGGCTCTCAAAACTTCTTCAAACTCTAGCCAAAATCAGAAATGGATCAAGCGAAGATGACATAATGATGCCAAGTCTTGGATAAACCATTGGGGAATAAAAGAATTTATTATGTAGAATAATGAAGATATTAAAAATAGTGTACAAGCTAAACTTAAGGAGAATATATGGTTCGATAAAGAATCAGAGGATAAAAGAAAATTAATATATCACAAGGAGGTGGTTAACCCTAATCTTGAAGATTAAAAGTATCTCTATGTTTTGACTAGCGTAAAGAAGAGAATCAACATTGATAAAATAAGAACTAATACTCATGAGTTCCATAGTGAAACTGGGCATTGGGGAATCCTCAAAACACCAATGAGAGAAAGAATATGTCACCTTTGTGACACCAAGAGGGTTGAAGATGAAAATCACTTTCTCCTGGAGTTCCCTACGTATACCCAAATTAGATCTCAATTTCAAAATATTTATCACAATATTGACATTCCTAACCTTCTAATTAATCAAACATTTATTGATCTTGGACTGGTTCTCCTAATTCTTTTCAAGCATCAAAATAACATTTAAAATAAATCCAAGTAATCTCTTAATTTTCTTAGGGTACTATTGACCAATATTGTTCTCAATAGAGATGCTAACCATCATCATCATCATCAATATATATTATGTAAAACTAGTAGGAACAACTGGGGCACTACAATACTACACATGTTGCATGTGTAGGACAACAAACATTCAAACATACATAGCTCATGGCATGAATTCAATTGTAGAAAAAATATGGGATATTGAAATGCACCTTGTGAAAGTCGTTACTTCAAGAAATTTGGTCACTGTTTGTTTGACTTTGTCATACTAACATTAGACAATCTTCTTATAAAAATGAAAAAAAAATGAGTGAAGTAACACTATTATACATTAGTTTATCTTTTCAAATTTTGCAATTCCACAAATAAATAATCATGTATCAACATTTGTCGATCATCTTAAAAATAAACTTGGAATTTTGTCTCCTAATTTATAATACTCTTGCTTCTTGTGAAACCAAGAAAGAAAAACACTATATATYATAATTAATTTGTTTTGTTACAAGGATTACCTTTTCTAATAGATGATTGATTGCAGGTTGGCCTTCCATTTATTTGGATACTTGAATACTTTCAATTGTTACAACAATACAATCATGAATTATATCTATCTAAAATGTGTGATCTTAGTTTTCATTTTTTTTTCATTCTATAAATTGTTCTAGTCATTATAGTCACCTTTGTGTTGTTGATTGTTGTGTTTATTATATTTACCGTTTGGCTATTGTAAGCTACAAAATCCATCTAATAATTATAACACTAACCATATAGCCTGAGTGGGCCTAATGGTTARGAACATGTGTTTCCTCTTAAGAGGTCACATATACCTTCTTAGACTTATTGTTTTTTAATTGATCTATTCACGTTTTGTTAGTATAAATTGCTTCAAAATAAATGTATATAGTACTTATCTGATAACTTTCAAAATTTATATTTCGTTTATTTCTAGGTATTTTTATTCATTATTTTATTACTTACATCATAACTGTAAAAAACCTAATTGGATACATTCTTAAAGATTATAAAGTAAAATTAATTAAAAGAAATTAATTATGGTTAACTCAGTAATAATTCAAAATACAGATCACATTTAATGACCTGTGAAATAAAATTAAAAGATCAATGAAAAATGATATAAAAATGGTGGCGTATGCAGAGAGGGATATCCATGGATCTCAAGAAGATAAAACATTAACTTATGACGAAGGATGGATGATGGAGGGTGGTTGAAGGAGTAACTGCATGAGTCGGTGAAGGAGGAATAAGGGGGAAAAGGAGGTTTACGTGAGGGGGATGATCAGTCGATGGAGGAGGGATCCGGAGGACTGTGGACTTGCTGTGAGCAGAGAGAGTTTCTGGTTGTGATTTTGATCAGTTGATCCATCAAGTTGCTGGAGGTTTTGGGCACGGAGGGCCAGGATATCCGTAGATATCCTGGAGCTAGGTAGTTTTCCTAGTTGGTAGGGAGGAGAGTAGTTTTAGACATTTATTTTCTGGTTGGTGGCAGGATTGATCTGGGTAGCAGGTAGCAGGAAGGCAGAAACAAGGCAAGAGGCAACATAAATTAGCATCAGAACCAGGTATTTGCTAAGTTATGTATTTATTTCATTCTGCCATGAATTCAGAATTTTGTTGATAAATCTAAGTTACTGAAGTTGTTGTTATGAAAATCAATATTATGCTATCAATTTATTGTTTCAGTTTATTCCATAAAAT
>JASDQU010682274.1:22757-46319 GCA_032191745.1 Picea mariana | reverse complement strand
TCGCGATGGGAGAAGCGCCGAGATGGCTCTATTTGCCGCCAGGCGTCCCCTCTGGATGGACAGCTGAAAACACTTCGTGAGACCATGGGCCCCAGTTTCTATTCTTTCGACACTATCGGGGTTTGGGGTTTCACGTTGTTGATCAACATGAAACTCTCACCCCATGAACCCCCGATCGCCGAAACACCGACGCGACCAGATCTCGTGCCACGTGCCCTTTGGGATGAGCGGCTGTCATCCATTCTTGAACATTCTATGGGTGCCACCCATGCGCTATCCTTGGTGCAACTTTGCTGATCATGATTTCTCATTCACCGCTGATTTGATTCTTTGGATACATCCTGGACGTTGAAATCGGAGTGCTCGCTCGCTTGACCTGGTCCCGAAATGGATCTCTTTGTGTGCTACGCTTGGGCACTTATCGTGCAATCCTGCAAACCTGTGTACCTTTGTGCCCGAGACAAGAATTATCGCTAACACAACCTATGTTCGATGATGGACACCAAGCTGACCAAATCGATTGTCTTCCACCCACAGACTAATGGAAAAACAAAGGTAGTCAAGAGGGTGATTGTCCATATCCCTTGAATGTATAATTCCAAACATCCATGCAGATGGGATGAAATCCTTCCTTATGCTCAACATAGCTACAACATATCTCTCCACAAATCTATTGGCCACAACCCTTTTCAAGTGTTCTTGGGGTTCCAACCATTGGCCCCCATTGACATAGCTCTTCCTATTGCAGTCGCAGAAGAAGAGTCCTCCCATGCTGAGATAAAGGCTGATCAGGTAGCCAAATTTGTTGAGTGCATCTAGCACATCCAAAAATAAGTTCACGATATTGTGAAGAAAGCCAATGCCAATTACAAGAAGTGCCACAATCAACATCAGGTACCACAAAAATTTCAAGTGGGATATAAGGTCTGGTTGCATTTACAAAAAGAGCGCCTCACAAGAACCCATCAGAAGTTGCACCCACTCCGATACAGGCCTTACACCATCACCAAAGTTGTGGGTGAGAATTATTTTGAATTAAGTATTCCTCCTTTTCTTGACTTGCACATAGTATTTAATGTGGAACTGCTCCGACCATATTTTCCACCTCTCCTGGACACTTCAGATGTGGATAAGAATTTGGCTCCTACATAACTCAATCCTTCTTGCATCAAATAGGAAAAAATTGATTGATCTTGGAAATCAATACAAAGGACACCCACCAACATACTATCAAACTCTATTGGGTCATCAAAGCAGGTCAGTTTCTTCATCAGGGAAAGTGGCTCGCCAAGAGTCAGGTACAACAAAAGTTTACTCATATGATGCAAGAAATTTATGCAATCAATACCATTTCCTATTAATGGGGGAGGATTGATCTAGGTGGATATCAATGGCCACCCACCTATTCCACCGGATTAAAGACCAATTTCCATTTTGGCAGTTTTTTCCTAGTTTTTCAGGTCCTAAACGTTTGGGGTCGTTTTGAGGCCCTAAAAAATGTTTTTTGGGCACGCCATAGTAAATATATGATTTAGACAAAGTGTGATATAAATATGTGTATTCCTTAGATAGTTCTTTCCAATGAGCTATTGTGTGCCTAAAACAGAGATCATATGCAAAATTTACGACCCGGGGAAGTTGATCTACCAATTTACCCCATCGGGGACCACATGACTTTTGGCTCTTCATCTCCTAGGGTTAGATTTTTTAATATTTAGGGTTTTCTCATTTATTCTTTATGTTAAAAGTACATTTGGAGCCTCATTGTAACCAACTTTTTGAGAATCAGCATAACCGGCACATCTCTTCTCAGAGATAAACTACCATCATTCTAGCTAGCTTGTGTTCTTTTGCATTTTACAGTCTTTTGTATTTCAGAAAATCATTAATAGAATCTGAGATTTATTGTATTATTGTTTTACTTTCCATATATCTGTGTAATTATTTTCTATATATATTCTATATATTTTCCTTCATATCATTCCTAAAATAATCTGGATCAATTAGAGATGACTTTGTTGAAAGGGTCTGAACTAAATCATGTTAAAGGAAGGAAAATTTGGCTAAGATGATATGAATATGTTTTATATGCTGACAAGAACATAAAAATCTAGAAGGGATCTGAATATCTCCCCCAAACCAAATGGTTTACATGTCCTCGTGAAATTGTTTTAAGATTGAGTGGCAGTATTTTATTGGAACATGCAACTACAAGAAAACAAATTGTTGCAAGAGTTTTTTGATACCTTAAACCATATAGAATTAATCATAATCCCACATCTGCACACAATTCTAACTATGTGAATTAATTTAATGGAGTCGAACATAGAGATGAATCGTTGGATTACCGACAGTTGAGGATTATCGTTAACCAATGTGAGACAACTCACCATTAATGCCAATGAGTGTCAAGGTGCCATAGTACATATTGCGAGGTACGAATGGATGAGATAATGTCGAGTCACATGCAAGATATGTCAACCAATATACCTTGATGAATTCCCATGACTGATAGTTAGGGGGCTTGCTATTGATGTATGCAAGTCCCAAGGTACTAAAAGGGTCTCTAATCTTGATCCTAGATAATGTTTTGGAGCCTATGGGTTGGTATTTGTCAGAAGGTGGTCCTTAAGGAATCCCACATCATCCAACATGAGCATAAAACATAAATGATTTTGAAGAACCATAGTACAATATTGAACCAACATGTATAATTTCATTGATCTTTTTTCCCACTAGTTGCCTGGTTTTCAAGAAAACTCATGTCTAGTTACTCCAATAAAGTGGTTTTCAAAATATGAATTATTTTTTTCTATTTACTATTTTAGTTTATTTAATACAATTTCCTACCCTACTTAAAAAATGAAACCCTTTTCTCAAGTGTAGGAGTATTTCCATAGAAGCCATGTGCATAACAAGATAACAAATATATTCATACTCAGTTTTGAAATATGTGCTTTAATGTATACCAAAGCATGAGATACCAATTGCTTCGAATGATAGGATGTCAGGAATTGTTGAAGAATAAATTGGTGCTTCAAATTGATAGTCATCTAGAACCAACATTCAATATAGTCATGATGCTCTTGGTTCACTTTCTCATTTGGACCATTTTGCATGGCCTTTTCTTCCACGCCATGCAAATCTCCTACTATGAGATGGTTGGTCTCTTGAGTACATAGAGGATCATATGATAGGCATGTTAGGAACTCTTCGAATCATGTTCTAATAGCTTCTCTCCATCGAATGTGGTCCATGATTCGTTAGTTTCTTTGACAATTTGGCAAGGGTGATCAAACAAGGCTTCTAGATATTCTTATGGATGTGGCTCATGGAACTTTTGTTCTTCTATCAGTTCTAGAGAGGCAGGTATGTTCCTTATCACGGTTAGGATTTTATCTTCTTGAGAGGTAGAGACATTGGCTACTACTAGAATTTGAGAAAGATCTTGGAGGAGAATTTCCTCTTTTACTCAATAGGTTCTTAAACATTATTGAATTCTTCTTGATTGGTTGGTAATCCCTGTCTTGCACATGAATTAGTGTATAGGGTTCTTACAACACCAAAAACTTTAAAAATATTTAAGAAATGAAAATGAAACAAACTTAAATAAAATACCAGAAAACTAATCATGTGCTCGAAGCACCATAGTGCTACTAGTATCATGTTGTCACGAAGTTATATGTTCACACAATCTAGGCTTCTATTATTTTCATGAATAAAACTAAAAGAAATAAAACTTGTATAAAAGGAAACAACGATGCTTTGGAGAAACTCACTAAAGTGAATTCATCAGGCTAGAGCCCCTTCAAAATGTTGAATTAAGGGAACCTTTGCATCTTACCACTTCTCCTCCACCAAGTTGTGTAATTTAAAAGAAATCTACCTTCCTAGGCTCTAATCCCTTTAGAACCTCCCTGACAATGGCACCAAAAAATGTTGGGAAAATTATATGCTAATTTATTGACATCAAATTATCAATCAGGTGTTCGTAAACTTCGAGATGCAAGCACAAGAAATGTAGGATCCGAGGCTAATTATCCTAATGTCGGTGACAATCCAAACAAATTAAGCAAATTAAAGCAAATCAATATGTAGGAGAATAAAATTAGGAATATATCATTGGGATGCGAGCCAATAAGTGCTATAAGGGATTAGGGTAACAATATTTCAGATATGTATGTTCATGTAACTTCACGTGTGTAGCTTGCTAATATGTATTAATCCTTTAATGATTCTTCCTATAGTAACTTCTTCTGTTGTGGGAAATGAAAGAAATCAAACTACTAAAAATTAACACTAAGGAAATCATCATTGGGTTGTGAAACAACTAATGCTATAAAGGTTTTGAGTTGCAATATTTCATATGAGGATGTTCATGCAACTTTTTGGGAGTAGCTTATTAGCATCTTAAACTTCAATGATATTCTTGTACTGGATCCACGCTTATGCTAGAGGAAAAAAATTAAAGAAATGCAATGTAAAATCATAATGGAAAATAAAGCAATATGGAAACTATCTTGCATTAGATCTATTCTTCAAAAATAAGTAGGTCAATCCTCCAAAGTGATATATCAAAACATAAACAAAAGGCGATGTTTTATGTTTTCATTGACACACAAAGATAAAAACTAATACTTTGTTTTATATATCAATTGAAAAATATATAGTGTGAAAGGGTAAATAGATTGGGTGACCTGGAGTGAAACAATTGATGGGTGATTACGGCTGAAATTGAGGCATAATGACAAAGTAGACAAAGTTGATTTAAACATGGGTCGAATGGAAACAAATAATGAATTATCAAAGGTGACTTTGTAAGGGGGGCGTGACAAGTCAAGCGTTGGAATACAAACTAAAGAATAAGGAAGTGAAATAGAAGGCATGTGAATCGATCTGAGAGCATATTCAAAGTATAGAACAACATAGTACAATAGTAATTGGATAATAGACTGATCAAATGGATGTGATAGAACAATATCATAGTGTATGGGATATGCAAATGCTACAATTAACAATTAATACACAGAGGAAAAGTATAAACAGAATTCACACAAAGTTGTATATGAAATCGATATTATATGTAAACTGAATTCACAATACCAGAGGCACAATAAAACAATGTATCAATTGGAAAACACAATATGAGTTTCAATTTAATTAAACACACTACAAGGAGAAATTAAATGTGATAGAGAAAAACATTAGATAAAAATACAAACCAATCAACAATTCACAAATCTACTTAATGAAATGACAGAACAGGAAGATTACCTGGGTCAAGGGGCTCTTCCCAACCTGGGAAATGTGTCTGGAAAGATAACTCAGATCAAAAGGATGCTCAGAATTTCAATCAACTAGTTATCATATATTAAATATCAAATCTTTAGGTTACAAAATAATGCTTTTCTCTCTCTGAATCTTCAATACAGTCATCCTAATAACCATTTTTATTTTGTTGCATTTATACAAAGAGAAGTTTGAACTAATTCCCCAAATTTTGGAATTGGGAAAAAATTAAAAAAAAAACATTTTCTCAATATGAAAGAATATGAATCAATGAGATATCTTTAGAATCAATTACAAACTAAACACTAACCATAAGACAACTTAATTTTTCTACTTTGTTGATCTGGGCGTTGTATTTGTTTTTTTTTTCAAATCTAGGCGCAACATGAAATCTGAGCAAATATCAGTTAAACAACCAGACATAACTCTCAAACCGTGTCTTTTTTTTCAGAAAATGGCCCACCTATTACTCAATTTGGGGCATCCTGCAAAAACGCCATGTTCCAGATTTTCAATATTTTCCTTCATTTTCCCAAAAATCGCATTCAAATATTCTTGCCTATAAATTAGTGTGAATTTTGACCACAACCTTTGATCATGAGATACATGTTTGCATGTGTGACTTGAGTGTGATTTTAACAACATATAATTATGTGAAGGGTCCTAGTGACAAAACCCAGGTAGTCAAAATTCGTTTGGAGAGGTGGAAGTATATCAACCAAGGATTTTAGGTACCAAAAGTAAATTGTTGGTATAGGAACTTAATTGAGTTTTGTTTACCCTTTTACACTTACAAATATGGCTTATGTCTAACATTGTATGTAGGAAATTGACGCTTGATGAAGAACACTGCAAATATGAGCATGCTTTGGATGTTAAAGATCACTTGGAGAAGAGGCTTAATGTGAACACTTTTGAACCTTGAAAATTTGTGATTGGACTAGCAATAGGGTCTAGAAATACTTGGGTGATGAGTTCTGAAATGTGCATTGCCAACCAACCTGTAGCTTATGAAAATACACAAATTTCTTGATCTACAAAAATTCTTAACATGAACCATCATCAACAAAACTATATATAATTGTCTTTAATCACTAAAAACATAGAAAAATGATGTATTAACCATGGGTCATGAATAAAGGTATTTAATTAAGGTTTATGGTGTAGATAGACACGTATTATTAGTGAAGTGTAGGAAATGGTTTAAGAATAATGACTTTATTGGGTAGAGAAATATGACAAAAGTGGATCCCAACACCTATTATGATAAACAATTGTATTAGGAAGCTCTCTTTCAAAGAGATTGGATTCAAAATGGTTTATTGGTTCTAGGAAATGACTTTGATTTATGTTTGGGGGGATAAGAGATATTGGGGCATGTAGCCAAGGTGGATCCTTTATCTGATTTTGTTATTTCTAGGATAGAGTTTGCAAGTTAGTTGTAGATCATTCCTAGTAAACCATCTCCAATTTGAAGAAACATGAGAATAGGTGAGGCATATGTCACTAAAAGTATTGATCACTTCTTAATTTCATCGGCCTTCATTGAAGAATATATTTGATCTTGATAGTGTGTCTCTACTAGAGGGGAATCAAATCACAACCTAGTGCTATTAGAACTAGATTCCATCCAAGGGAAGCCTCCCAATTCCTTCAAATTGAACCTAGACTAGTTAAGAGATGAGGACTTCTTGAAAACAATAAAGGATAATTGGAAATTTTTTTATGGTTCCTCCCTGGAATCTGCCCCTATATAGTTTCAAAAAAATATAAAAAAAGGAAAATACGTAGCCATCAAGTGATCAAGAGAGAAGAGGAATAAGGATGAAAGGATGCTTTTTGAAATTAAAGATCAATTGGAATTTTGTTATCAAAAGAGGGTCATGGATTTATAACTAAAGATCAAAAAAATGAAATCAGGTTTCTTGAGACTTGAGAACAAGATGAAACTATTACTATACAAAGAAAAATAATGGAGGGTAAAAACTTGGGCTATCTAGTTGTAGAAAAGAGATTAGAACGTGATTTTTTTCATAGATTTCCAAACTGTCATACAAATATTAATAATGTCTATGGGATTGAAAAGGATGGTGGCTCTAGGGTATCAAACTTTCCTTAAATGAAACTAGAGGGGTGAAATACTTCAATACTCCTTTCAAAAAGGAATTTAGAGCCATTGTTGCTACAATAATAAGAATAACAAGTTAATTCCCCAACTTTGTCAATCATGAGGATACTAAGAGTTGAATAGATGAATTCAATGAGGAAGATATTCTTAAAAATTTATAGAGCTTCGAGAAATATAAAATCTTGGGACTTGATAGATTCACAATATAATTATTTTCGAGTTGCTATGACTTCATTAAACAAGAGATTGTAGAAGCAATTGAGTTCTCTCGCTCCAACGGTCCAAACTTGGTATCTTTTAACTCAACCTTCATTGCCTTAATTCCAAATAGTGATGACCCGACAAGTTTAAAAATTTTCATACCTATTTCATTATGTAATTGTATCTACAAAATAATTTCCAAAATCATTCCCCAAAGACTGAAAGGCATTCTCTTAAGATAGATTTCCCTAGACAAATTCGAATTCCTAGAAGGAATACAAATTCATGAGGTCATGGGAATGGTGGAAAAAGGTATTCACACAATCAATGCCAGAAATAAAAATATATATAACTCTAAAGTTTTATCTCTCCAAATCTTTATATTGGGTGAGTTGTTAATGTATTAGGATCATTCTCGTTCATTTGGGCTTCAGCCATGGTTTTGTAACCTAGGTTTTAAGTTGTATTAGCTCAGCTTCATTTTTTATTCTTCTCAATGATGTTGCATGCTCGTTATTCAAATGTGAAAAGGGGATTATACAAGGATGTCCCTTTTCACCCCTTCTCTTCCTCTTAGAAGCATAAGGTCTTAGAAAATCTCTAAAAGTAGCTTCTATGAATGAAATCTTAAAAGGTATAAATATGGAATCAACTTGTAATGCCACTAATCTTCTTTTTGTTGATGATATACTAATAATTTGTGAAGTATCTATAAATATGATAAAAAAAAACTCTAATATATGGTGGATCACTTTTGTGAGGCTATCAAAGTGAAAAAAAATATATTGAAATCCTCTATTATGTTCTAGGGTTTATCATAGACTGAAAATAACCAAATTTCTCAGGTCTTCCCATACTAGGTAGGGGATATGGATACTAGTCTAAAATAGTTGGTATTTCATTTGAAATCTAATCAATACAAGGAAAGGGATTGGTAGTGGCTACTTGCAAAAATTGAGAAAATTTAAACATATGGTACAACCATTGATTATCTAGGGCTAAAAGACATGTTCTAGTTAAAGAAACATTGAAGTGATACATGTTTATTGGATGTCTCTAGAATGGATCTCAAAATGAATAATAGACAAAATTGTTGGAAGATTGGTTGTTGTCATTGATGTCAACCCTAGTCATGGGTTTTGGACCGCAAGATTGATGAAGGTATTTGGACATGAAGGAAAATGCACATGCAGATACAAAACCCATGGATGGATAGTATACATCATGTTGTTTTTGGTGGTATGTGGCACATCACGTGGATGCTCATGGTTGAGGAGAAATGAATTTTTGAATATGACAAAGTGAATTGAAGAAGGAAGTACATGTAGGCCCTGAAGATAATTAAAGAAAAGAATTACAAAATAAGAAAGTGTAAGGCCGGCCCTAATGTTAAAAGAAAGTGACATAAATGGTATAAATAAATATCATTATACATTCATTTGATACAAAAGTCAAATTTCATAGGAAATTAGAAGTAAATAAGGCCATATTTCAAGGGAGGATGAAGTCTCTTGGTGATGTGTTCTAAGGTATGTTATTTTCAGGTCATCTTACCTTTTTTTCTATAATTGTTTTTTTAGAACGATTCAGATGGTGAAATTTCTATGGTATTGAGAAGACATATCAAGGTACCTATGGTAAAAAAATCAGCTCTTTATTTGCTATAATTATGGAGATACACTCTATGGAAGATAGGGTTTGTGACTAGTCCTAAAGCTAGTCAATAAACAGGTGTTCCAGGTAAAACAGTCATAACTGCTTCATCAAGAATCCAAATGATGTGGGACAAATTTCATTGGCAATATTACGGACTATAGTTTTTTGTGTGCAATTTTCAGAATCTGATGTTAAATATTGAGCGTGGGGCATTCTGTACAAGTTCGTTATCCTGAATAAACCAGAATTGAACAAGGTCTACCATTCTCTCTATAACTTCTTTTTGGGGAGGATTCAAGGAGTGAAACTTGGAGAATTTTCAGAGAATAAATTGAATAATATTATCTACAGAATCAGAGTATTCCAAGAATTGAATAATTTTAGAAATTGAAGAAGTCTCAGGAAGCATTATTAGGTTCTATGTGATGGTTGGTTGATGGTGATAATTTAATGTGAAGTTTTATTATCTCTCGTATATTCTTGGGTGGAAGAAAGGGGAAAGGATGGAGATTTCAACTCTCTCTTGATATTGGAGGATTGTATCTTCCTCTTGGAGGTTTATCCCTCCCTTTACATTTGGAAGCTGTAGCTACCTTTGGAAGTCATTACTTCCCTTGAACAATAACTATTGATTATTTCTCATATATTGTGCATGGTGTATTGTGGTGTATTGGTGTAACTCTTATACTATTGTTCATTTCTCATTGGATATAATTGAATGGTTTGAGTATAAGTTGAAAAAGGTTTTAAATTGTACTTGATACTGATTCACCCCCCTCTCAGTGTCAACAAAAATAAGAAAACTCTTCTTTATATTTACTTTGTTCGAAGAAGAAGGAAAGAAAAAATGATTTTAATCTCTTGGAAAAGGTGTGTTGTCCCAAAATCCCTCGGTGGATGGGGTATAAGGAACATATTTTTGTTCTCAAACTCCCTAGCTTCCAAGAATACTTGTATAATTATTCAATACATTGGGATTTAGGATCAAGTCACAAGAGACAAATGCACTCATCCAAGCTCAATAGAGGAATGGATCTAAAATCCACCCAAAAAATCCCAAAATGCATCAATAATAAAAAATATATTCTCTTATCCTTCCATATGATCAATAATTGGATATTTTGGAAGATTGGAAAGGGATAAAATTTTTGTATAGGTTTAGATCCCTAGATTGAATCTAAGGACACTCATAAACTTCTAGATGACATAATACATGAGATACAAATAAAGGGATATCAAACTCTAAGGAAAATTGCTCAAGTAAATTGGGACATAAGAAACAATGTTGGTTAACATGGAGGGAAATTAGCCTTAGAGAGGAAGATACAAAAATTTGGAAAAAATATACTTAGAATCTTCAAAGATTATTTGTAAATTTAACAGAGCAATATGATCAACTTATTGGAGATATTTCACACCCACCTAGTATTTATTTTCCTAATTTTACTAGTCTATGTTTAAGGCACCCCCAGTTATAGATATTCTCCTCTAGATGAGGGTGCCACATCCTCTTCTATGTTGAGTCAATTACACCTCAATTAGAATAGTGGAGTGGAGTCTTGCATGAAAACCTTGGTATTATTACCAAGTGTTTCATGCACGCCTTGGTATGATCACCAAAAGTGTGCACTTACCTTGGAATCATCACCAATAAGGTTCCACACATGTCCATGCATGATTCTCTCCTAACTCCAATAGTGATTAGTCAGTTAACTAATGACTACATGGCTAGTTAACTAGGACTAGGTGGTAATTCACTCTAGAGTATGTCAATGAGTGTTCACATCTCTCTAGATAACTACTATGGTGCATTAGTTATTCCTATAGCCTATATATATTGTAAATTATTCACTCTTTGAGTGTGGAATATAGTGAATACAATTCTTGATTATTTTCTCTCATCTCTTCTCTCCTTCTCTCAATTTACAATCTTTGTATGAACTTTTGTTAGCTAGATTCTCTGTGCAGGCTTCAACACAATTATACATGGTATCAGAGCTTTTATTTCTAGAAGAAAACATATAAGAATTTCTATTTGCAGCTACATCAGGAAGATGCAGTTAGAAAAGATGGATTACTCGTCAAAAATACTTCTCATGCCTCATAACTACTTCGAGTGGAAGCTAAATTTTTTGCATTAACTCAGATGCAAAGGCTTGTACTAGATTACCATGGAAATAGAAGCAGAACTTGATTTCGCCGATGAGAAAAATTGTTTTCTCAATAGACAAGACACGGTTCTTAGACTTATCTACATATTTATTTCTCCTAAACTACAATGTCATGTAGAGGAGGAATCACTCTCAAATCCAGACGAACTATGGACCAGATTGTAGTTTTTATTTGGGAATAAGGAATATTGTGAAGATTACATGCATAATATTGACAAGATAGAGACAATAGAAAATCCACTGAAAGATCAAGCCTCTCATTCTAAAAATCCTTCTACATAGGTATCTGCACAATTTTTTGTTTCATTCATTGGATATGATGTCTACTTCATTTCATATTTGTTTTATGAATCACATGTAAAAGATATCATGCATTCATCTCAATGGTTGCATGAAGATAATTTTTCATGCACGATGCATGCATCTTAGGAGCCACATGCATGCATCTCAAAAGCCAAAAAGGGTCCATGCACTTCCTATTCACTTATGACACTTTCTGAGCAGAATTTCATAAAAAAAATTGGATATTTGAATTCCTCAAAAAAACATCCAATTTCAAAAAACAAATAACCTAAAATGAAGTTCAGGAATCGAAGTTATGATTATTTTAAAATCAACAAAATTTCAGCAATTTTCCGAAAACGACCATGTGATTTACAAAGTTTCTTCCACACTTCACATGGTATGGGATTTGGATCTTCTTCTTTACAATAAGATAAAGTGGATATGTGCGGACATCTATCTAGTGCATCTACTTCATCATATCCATAAAAACATCTACATCTTTAAAAAAATCATCACCGAACTTAAACTTGCACATTTGCAGGGTCTCCTTGGAGTGAAGGACACAATTGCTTAGCAATTGTCTTTCTTCCTTCTTCTTATTTTTTATGCATTGTACTTTGAAGGGGGGGGCGGGGGTCCATGAGGTTTTCCCTCTTTGCTTTCCTTTTCAGTGTTTTATTCTTAAAAGAATTATGCAATGGGTACCTAACATGGCCTTGGTTGTCGGGACCCATTCATCATTTACACCCTAGTAGTGTTCATGGGGGGTGTTGGAGATATTTTACACCCACCTAGTATTTATTTTCCTAATATTACTAGTCTATGTTGAGGGCACCCCTAGTTATATATATTCTCCCCTATATGAGGGTGCCACATCTTCTTCAGTATTGCGTCAGTTACACCTTAGTTAAACTAGTGGAGTGGAGTCTTGCATGGCAATGTTGGTATTATCACCAAGTGTTGCATGAATACCTCGGTATCATCACCATGAGTGTACACTTACCTTAGAATCATCAACAAGAAGGTGCCACACATCCATGCATGATTCTCTCCTCACTCCACTAGTGATTAGTTAGTTAATTGGTGATTGCATGTCCAATTAACTAGGACTAGGTGGCATTTCACTCCAGAGTATGTCAGTGAGTGTTCACATCTCTTTAGATCACTACTATGGCACATTAGTTATTCATTTAGCATATATATATATTTTTAAGTACACTTAACAATATATTCTAAGGTGAGTGTACACTTACCTTAGAATCATCAACAAGAAGGTGCCACACATGCATGCATGATTCTCTCCTCACTCCACTAGTGATTAGTTAGTTAACTGATGACTGCATGGTCAATTAACTATGACTATGTGGCATTTCACTCCAGAGTATTTCAGTGAGTGTTCACATCTCTTTAGATCACTACTATGGCACATTAGTTATTCATGTAGCCTATATATATTGTTAAGTATTCACTCTTTGAGTGTGGAATATAGTGAATACAATTCTTGATTCTTTTCTCTCATCTCTTCTATCATTCTCTCAATTTGCAAGCTTTGTACGAATAGTTGTTAGATAGATTCTTTGTGTAGATTTCACCATAATTATACAAAACTTGTTTGGTACTTGAATCCCATTGGAAAATACAAGGAAATAATAGGGTATAAAACACTAACTCATGTGGATAGTCATGTTCCATATGTCTAGTGATGGAAAATGATATGTAAGTTCAAATGCCCCCCCAAAAAATATTATTAATGTGGTTCATATTGAATAATAAATCTATTACATGCGATATTCTACAAAGAAGAAGTTTTGAAGGGATTGGAAGATGTTTCCTGTCTAAGCTAGATTCAGAGACAAAACCCCATTTTATATTGTCTTGTAATTACACCAAAGAGGTATGGTTGGAATTAGACATAGTCATAGTTCTGAAAATGCTTGGAATTTCTACAATTGAGGAGGCTCTTAAAGGATGGTGCTCGAGAAACGAAGCTTCAAGGTTCAGATCCATCCCTCTTAATATTACCTAGGGAGTATGGTTAGCAAGAAACTCTAAGTTGTTTAAGGATAAATATTTTATTACATTGCAATGTGTCATGCAAATTCTAAATACACTCTTTACCTTCCCTCAACAAACAAATTCTCACACCCCCAAAGATATCAACCATGAATTAATAGAAAAGGAAATTCTTTGGGCATATTTTGATGGGGCCTGTCAAGTAAATCCCACTAGAGGAGGAGCCAAAGGTATCCTACATCTATTCAAATATCACAATATCCCCTTTTCTACTAGTATTGGCAATGAAATAAATAATTTTAGTGAATTATTCACACTCAAACTTATTTATGCTTGGCTTGAGAAAAAGGAATTTCCCACTTACAATATATGGAGATTCACTATTGGTTATACAATGAATGAAAGGTGTTTTCTCATTAAAAAATTCAATTTGAACCCTTTATTTCAAGATATCATGAGCATCATAACAACCTTCTCTCACTTCACTTTTGAACATGTCTATAGAAGTAAGAAAAAGGAAATGATCAATTATCCAAATATGGACTTTCCTTGAAAAGAGTAATTTGGAAAATCATGGAAAGACTCCAAGATTACACCATATAATATATCCATAAACCTTATTTTTTATTTGATGTGTTTTGTGTCTTTATATATTAAGTACTATACATGAATTTTTATATAATCATATATAACTAAACTAAAGGATTTTTTTTATATTGTTAATGTTGGGCTATGGTAAAAAATCTTACCTCTTTTTGAAATCTCCTTAGTCACATCTCCTATAAATTAGGAGACTACTAATCTAGTCTCACATCTTTGTATAAATCAGGAGACTAGTAATCTAGTATTGTATTTGTTGGCTATAAATTCCCTTAAAATGCTTAGCATCTACTTTTGTAATTTTTTATATATAATAAAATTACTTGACATTTTTCCTTGGATATATATAGAGAAAATGTGGTTTACTTCATTGTAGTGTTATTTGAAATGAAACATATTTTGTTTATATATATATATATAATTTTTTAAAAGATACACAAAACTTAAAATAGAGAAAATAGAGAAAAAATGGCATATGGAAATTTTTTTAAATTACTTATATTGAAAAAAGTATAAAATTTGATTTTTTTAAAAAATTCAAAAAATTAAAAATATCACAAATTTAAAAAATACATATAACTTCCAATGATTCAATAACTAAAAGTGTAATTAATAAGGAAAATAAACAATGGATTTGAGAAAACAAGTTATTTTTAAGCAATTCATGACCAAAAAATGATCAATTTTGTACTCTTTTTTTTAAAGGAATCTTAACAACAAATAATCAATTTTGTACAATTTTTTAAAGAGAATCTTATTTAAAAAAATTTATTCTTTTTAGTTTTTTTTCAACTTAGGCATGGGTGTAATTACAAATCCAAACACATGGCATTCTTGAATTTGATATTGATTTCACGTTGATACACTCATATTTGGTTTATTGACTAACATTGTTTGCACTAACCACACTCATTTTTGTTGTAGGTACCCAAGTATAATTCAAGACAATAACAAAGATAGGTCATATTAACCATGCCAAACACACCTACCATTGAATTCATAATTGAATATTTTTCATATATATATATTGTAATTAAATGTAATTAAAAGAATATAAAATATGCAACACATTCCTAAACACATAATGGCAATGAACTTAAGTATAATTTGTAGAAACTATTAACCAAATTACAAGCATGTGGTATCTCCATAATAAATATAAATACATCATGACAATGAATTTGAGTATAACATGTTATTATTTCCAATAATTTGTAGAAACTATTAACCAAATTACAAGCATGTGGTACCTCCATAATAAATATAAATACATCAAAAGCATTATAGAATAAATCATAGAATGAGCATATCTCATCGGAAAATGAAATAGACATGAATGGGCTATCAACTAGTAATATGTTCATGTATCTTGACCATAGTACATACTAGGAAGATACCCTATAATACCTAGCAGAGGGTATAAGGTAAATGATCATAAGTTAAGGTGATATTGGTGTTTATTAGGATTTTGGAGGTAAGTAAAATTTTTGACTAAAAGCTTTGTTTTGATACTCCACAATCATTTCCATATTGTTCATTTTTAAGGTCAATAATGTTGTTTCTATGAAAATTTCCATACTTCACTTTATTGCTAGTGCTTCACTATTGTTTTTTTTTTACAGATGCATGAGTTGTTCCATGGGTGCTTCTTCCTTTTGACCATTCTTAGTCGAATGACAACTCGTTTCCTATTGATGTCCAAGGTATAATATTTGACATGTTTCATAGCTATATTTCTTTCTAGTTGAAAATAATGGCATATTAATAAGAAATCATTTCCTTACTTCACTTGATTGGTTGTTGTAGAATAAAAATATTATTTGTTGGTTTTTGAAGTAAATGCACTGCAATATACATTACATTGTTTTAAATGAGTACGGTCTATGTTGTTCTAGCTGCAATATTTATACCGATATGATGACATTTACTAATACCTCTTAGTGTTTCTTAAATTGTTAACTAAATCACTACCTTATATGTTTGTTTTTGTTAATGCATGAGAGAGTGGACAAACTTTACAAGATGGGGAGAAACTCTTTTTTGGCTCAACTACTTCAACTTTTCAACTCAATCATTGGAATCCCATTATTGAAATGTTATTTTCAAAGGGAATAGATGTCCATTATAATTATGTTAGATTCAAGGAAGGAAACAAACCAACAATCCTTGAAAACTCCACTATTATTAGGGTTGTAAGCACGTGGATATGTTATAATTGTATCATGTTGGAAAGTATACTTTCAATCATTAATTGAAAGAGTTTAATGAAAAAACTGTATGTTTTTGTTTAATATCATTTGAATTGTCAATGTGGGTTCTATAATTTATGTTTTTGGGTAGTTAATTTCAATTCCACTAGATATGTGCATCACATTTTTTAATATGTGTCTTATCAAAGGTGTTCCAAGTTTCTATTTATTTTAACATCTACAACCTAAAACACCAATTTATTCTTTAATCGTGCTTATAATACTACTCTCATCAAGAAAATACTCAACTTATCAATGATGTTTCTTTCCATTCACACTCAAATTCTTCCATGTCTCACTGACCAAGTTTTAGAGGCAATAAATACCAATGGTTGTTGGTTCACACAAAACTTCATTCAAGCACCAATTGTTCACATCCAATACATAATAAATTATTACCATGGTGATTTCCTTTGAATTCAAGTGAAGATACATATTTGAAATTGTGGTTAACAAAAAAAATGTAAATGGTTTTCCAAATGTATTTCAATATCTTTTACATTATATAAATTGGATTGGAAGTTTGTTACTATGTTTCACAAGCATTTTCTTTTAGTGTCAAGAAATGGAGCAAATAATGGATCATGGTTTGTGTGACATGGATCATGAATTTCTTTGGGAATGTATCATGCTTTATGTGACACAACACTAATAAGTTACAATGGAATAATAAAAACCTTATCAAACTTATAGGTATGGATATACTATTTTCACTCAAATGAAATGGATGTAGAATACGTTTTTTCTCTTTCACTAATGTGGAAAGATGCATACAAACAAGTATCTTCAATGAACCCTTTTACTAATGGGTGACACTTTGGTGTAGGAAATGTTGAAATGTTTCACTAGCTAGAAAAGGGATATGGAATCTACCCAGTCATTCTCACATGAACAAGTTAGTGATATTTCTCATTTTCATCCTTCTTCCATTATTGATTTTCCAACCATTAAAACAAGAAAAAAATTCACCTATACAAGTGAAAAATCTTCCATTAGTTTTATTTTCAACTAATACGAGAGTAGGAATCTTAAAAATTCACCTTTCAAAGTATGCGTATTATCTGTTATAGTAAGAACAAAATGATACTTAGTGGGACTAGTACTAGAGTGGTTAAATTATAACCAAAGTGGGAACAAATTGTTGAACACCTTACTTCTTTCTCTAGCAGGCCCCCAAAAGAGCTACATGAAATTTTATTTCATTTTGTTTTCTCAATAAATGCATGAATCCCCAAAAATACCCACCAACCATAATATTCCACTAGAAAAGGAAGAAAGCACCATCCCCTCCCTCTACTTTCTCTACCTCATCCATGTGGTCTAGAAGAATTGTTTCACCCCGGGAAAGGGATATTAGTTTGTTACCTCACTTATGTCTCTTTCAAAACTAGAGGATTCATATAGCACTAGAGGATTCCCTTTCAATATGATTTCTTCCACCTTTTTGGAAGCTCCACCATATCCAATTTTAGACATGCATAGGGGGATATATTCTTTCCTATCAACATGCATACATAGTTGGGGGGTATTCTTCTCATCAATATCCCTAAAAATACCTTTCATCTCTGTCAAAATTTCCAGAAACAATTCTTAACTTGACTAAACTTCAAGGAAGGAAAGGGGCTCACTCTTGATTGAGCACCTTAATCTAACTAACTGGACTAAGAACTTCAGTTAAGAAGGGATATTGATGGTTTATTATTTTCTTACTAAGTCTTATGATGTATCTCTAAGGAATACTGCCTTATAACGTGTATCATGTCCAAAATTAGAGATAGAATAAATAGAATAAAGACGTACATTTTTTTAATAAGAGAGAAGGAATTAAGGAGATAGTGGATCAATCACCTAAACAATAACAAAATTATGGGCCATGGTAGGTAATTTTTATTTAGAGAATCATGCACAAATATTATTAACTCAATTGTTATATTGTCCAAAAAGATTCAAACTCTTGTCAAAATGTATAGTTTTCTATCTTCATTCTTTGAATAAATGTGGGAGACAATGATGATGCAATATTGTTTCAATTTATATGTGAAGAATTACAAGATCGAGGAATGGAAATAGAGAAGACATAATTATTTTCTGTACAATACTTCATATTTTACATACAAATTAAAAAAAACTATGGTTTAGGTTCCATTATGCATATTTGAGTTAGGATAGAATGCAAAGCCTACAAACCTAATTCATATGCTATGATTTAGACTACTTCCATTTATTCTCCATGTTCTTAGAGTTGTGCTTATTTTTTTGTATATAAAAAAAAAAACTATCTTGTCTCTTATAGTAATATGATCTATCTAATTCAATGGATTTTGGGGAATTTTATGCAACGCCTCTAATTAGCTCATTTATAGGCATATAGTTTGTTTTCTAATGTCTTGTTTATACTCTCTAAATCAATCAAATACATTGGTATAGATTATGTTTCCAACCAATAGGATAATTCAAGAATGGACCTCTTCATGAGTCACAAAATTACCATCTTTTGACATCTTTTCCTTATTTTTAATCCCTTTATGTTTACCTGTAACCTTATATTAGCCCAATTTTATGCTCATATGCGGGATCTAGGCTCAAAGTATTTTCCATTACATTTCTTAGCATTTTCATTAAATTTTGATTAACATTAGGAATAATTAGTGTATTATGTATTTAATCTTGAAATAATGGATCATGTGTGAACAAGTTGTTATAGGAATGGGTCCACAAAATACAAGGTTGAAGAAAATTTGAATTAATGATGGAGAGCATTTGTAGATCCATGTGTTGAAGATTTAACATGCCACATGTTAGTACCAAAACCTACATAATTTCTATGTTACCCCTAAACCTATCCTATTCATCCAAAAGCCTTCCTCAAAGTTAATATTTCCTTTAGCTACTTTACACTTCATGTGTTATGTTCACCTTTTGGTTTGATTTCCCTTTCTTTGATTTAATTTTATTTTCTTATTTCTTAATATATGATTAAAATGTTACATATATTTCAGTCACAATCAAGGATGGATTATTTCATTATGTAAGTTACATGATTTCTCTTGATTTGTGAGGCTAAACACTACGACATTGCGAAAAGAGTTTCATTTTTGTAGCACATTTTCACTATAATTGTGCTACAAAAACGTGGTATTTTAACAACGCATATCATAAACATCATTTGGGAACAATGTTGAATTGACACACCCTCTAATCATTGCAAGATTTCATATCAGATTTTTTCCATCAAAGGTGGTGATTCAGTTCATTATAAAATGAAATTGTGAAGAGTACCTGCCAATTCCTATCCTTTCACCATGATATCATCAAATGTTATGGTCCCAACCATTACATTCCCTATTATTTCATAAATTTAGAACTGTGTTTATTTGAAGACTAATACAGGTGATGATTTTAATATTTTTGTGTGTGAGGAAAATCTAATTATTGCAGGTATAATCAAACCCTAAATTGCAAAGGGAAAGTTTTGGGTTAACACAAGAGCTATGGTTTATTGTTGCTAATGGAATGACATAGAGGTGGTCATATCCTATGATTGGAACTAGATGGGATTGAGCTCTTGGAAGCCCTACTATCAGTTAAACATAAATTTGATTAGGCACATTGGTATCAATTCTGATTTTCTTTCCAGGGACATCACACAGAGGTTGCCATGACATTTGAAAATAATTTCGATGGGTACCAAACTCAACTTGGGGAACTAATCATACAATTTTATGAGCATTCCATTACTAAATCCTTCCATTTTCCTATTAGTAGTGAAAGATGGTTCAAAAGGAAATAAATCTCAAGGGACTTATACAATCAATTTCTCATAAAAGATCACCAAAAGCCAGATTGGAGAAGGGTGTTAGAAAAATAGGACGTAGAGCAATAAAATAAGAAAAATGCATAAATAAAACATAGAATATACATAATACAGTAGAGACACAGATATATGTGGTTCACCCAGTGTGCGCTACATCCACCATTATAGGTCCTTCCTTTATTATTATCTAGCAAATGAAGGGATACAACTTACAACACACCCGTTGTAACTTCCTCTTCTTTCTCTCACATTATTCTCTCTCGGAATATAATATTCAAAATAAATACATAGCCGAAATAAAATTCCCTCATAAAAGAGGGTTTCCTTCTATGGAAAAAAAACCTAACATGATCTCTACCGTAAGATCTATGACTTAATGATGAATGGTCAAGATTGACTATGAAATTACAATATAAATTTACAAGGAAATTTTTCCTTCAGAGGCTTCTCCCCTAGACCCCCCAGCCGAGGATATGATCCCCTCAGACCCCGCTAGTCGGGGGGGGAATCCCCCCCTGAAACCCCCTTGCATGGAGAGGTGTACAATATTCATGGGGTATAAACATAGTTGAAAAAAAACACCTCTGAATCAGGAAGATAATCATGCTCCATAGCCAACAAAGGGGAATCCCTAATACATGGATTAAGGAGGAATGGAATAATTCCTTACCTGTAGCTCAGAAATACATAATGTGCAAAGGAAAATTCTGGAAATGATTTTTTTAGAAGCTAAACCTAGGCACGGTTTCTGATCAAATGGTTAGGCATTTGGAAAATCCATCAAAAATCCATTTGCATAATGGTCTCATCTACCTAAAACGTGGATGGTTTTCCAAAATTCTAGATAGATTGGGATATGTCCTCGATTCATTAGAACTATTTTTTCAATAATTTTCGTCTCCAAAAAAAATCAACAGGAAAACAATATTTAGATCACTTCCAGATTTCAAGTCAATAGTTGCATATTTAAATCCACCTTTCCAAGCAAAGGATATTTTAGTTATGAAAATTTAGGAAAGATCAAACATCAAAATCTCATTCAAGTATGAAGACATCCTCAAGGTTTTGCAAAAGATGAAGATTTTACCAGTTTTGACTCATGCTGCAAAAAAAAAGTAGTTTTTACAGTGCCTCTGTTTTGAAGATGGTTAAAGCACAAAAAGAACTTGAAGGATTATTATGTGAACAGGTTGAAGACTACAAATTGAAAGGACAAAATCAGGATGGAGATTGAGAGGTTACATTTTCCCACATATTTTTCTCCAAGATATTAGTTGGGATCACATTTTTTTAGGATCATATAATACCTATTTTGTTTGAGTCAAAGATATAGTCTTGAAATATAGGATCTATGCCTAGGATCCTAGGGTTGTTAATAGCTCAGATTCGATGTAGCTCAATCATAGAGTCTATTTTAAAGTTGAGTATATAAATATGTAATCATAACTGAACCTATATTATAGGATATAGAATCTACTTTGTGAGAACTCCATGTTTATAAAAGCGAAGAAAAAGAAAGAGGTGGGGGGTTAAATTTTGGGGATTGGAGAGGAAAGTACATATTTGGAAATTAAAAAGAGCTTGTTGTAGGCAACATTTCACACTCAATAAATTTAACATCTTTATGGTTAGACTACCCTCTTATGTTTTCATCTTTGTCTGTCTTATTTAAATGCAATTTAAATATATGCAAATCATTTGTTTCTCTTTGTTTCAACTATAATTCCAGTGAATTATTTACTGATACATTACATGTTTCTAATATTTGCATTTAAATACTTATTTTGAGATTCAAAATATATTTTTAACTTGAATTTATGCTTCATATAAGTCAAAATATTGTCAACTTATATTATTTTCTCATTGTTCATCACATTGAATTATATGTGTCTAGTCTATTAGTATGAATACCCTTGACTAAGTGGAATTTTGTTTAATATTTGATTGAAAGAGTGTCAATAGTTTATGACTTTCCATCTTAATCCTACTCCCGGATCCATAAAGACAATCTTGATCTACAAGTTTAAAATATTGAAATAACTAAGGTGACCTAGCTCTTGTGCCATAGTGGTCTCATGTAGAATTTAGGGATAACGTATTTTGGCGCTGTTGTCGGGGACAGAGTAACAGACACATATTTCCCTAGGAGAACGACAATGATTAGAGTGTTCTTGATGGTGAACAAGGACTAGTGATAGAAGTGACTACGAGCATTCACCTGGAGACTGTTGATTAATTGGGTTGATTGTCATTGATGTCAACCCTTGAAGCAAGTCCGGTAGAAAATTCCAGTATCCCCCAACAATATGGTTAAGGTACTTCCATTTGATTGATGTATAATGGTATGAAGATTAATATATTTGTAGGTAAGACTATTCTAGATGTATAGTACATGTCATGCAATTTCTGGTGATATGTGGAATGTCACATAACTCCTCACGGTTAGAGATTTATGGCCTTGTTAAGTTGGAGAACCCTCATGAGTTATCTAGAAGGTCAAAGAAGTCAAAATTATTCTGGAAGATCCTAGAAGAAGTTGACTAGTCAAGTGAGTGAAACTAGGAGTTAGTCATGGGTTAAGTTGTTGTAGTAAGAAAATAATTAAAAATGGTTATTTCTATGATTAGTTGGGTTTTGTTATCTACATGAGAAATGGTTATGGGGGTTTGAGGATTTTCCCTAGAGAGATTAGTGGTTGCATGGAACTTTCTGTATAATTCATATCTACAAAAATACAGTGCTAGTATAATCAATATTTATCATTGATACATCTTGTTAGTGTTGAGGAATATATTTTATTTCTTGGCATGCCGTTAAGGGTTTTCATGGTACATGGTTGAGATATTTTATTTGTGAAGTGGTTGATGTATTGATAGGTTGTATATCAGAAAGGGTTTGATGTGTATTTCATGTGAGGGTTATTATACTTGTTAATGATTATACATACTTGTATGGCACATGAATAGAGAGATATAGATGCATTTGTTTAAAGGATATGTATGAGGATGTATGCATAGGGTACAATTACAGTCTGGACATAGTCACAGGTTGCAGGTTGATAACATAGTTACCAAATTAACGAGAACTCTACAGAGTTCTCATTTTTGGGGTGGTCAAGTTTTTTACCCCATTTTTAAAAATGGTGCTACCAATAGA
>JASDQU010682273.1:13996-35878 GCA_032191745.1 Picea mariana | reverse complement strand
ATAATGTTATTTAATTTATTTTGAAAATTTTTATTTTGAAAATTTTCATTTATAATAAAAAAATGATACAACAAATATATAGATGGGCACAACAACTTAAATGGGAAAGGAAAGGAAATGCCTTCACATTAGATTGTGCCTTAATGGAACAATGAAGAGTATTTTGTAGAAGGAGAGTGATTTTGACTCTAATATGTATAAACCTAGCCTTAAGCAAATGTTTTCTATAAAAAACTAAAAGATACACTAAAATTAAATGTGACTTCACACTACATTTTTCATACAATATATATAGTAACAATTTACTAGTGCTAAAATCCTCTATAGTGGAAATGACCAATGGAATCCACATCACCAACATTATAATTCATCTCATTAAAGTAAGTTTGTCGCAAATAAAGTCCAACACCCAGGAACAAAATTACATTTTGAAATTAAATGGTTAAGTATCTCACATTTACTACAATTTGAACATGTGTCATTTATCTATAAATATCAATTGCGGTAGGCATTCCTTGAAGGGAAAACCTTAAAACACTAGCAATCATGCAAAGACCACACCTTGTAGGTGATTATTTTAAATTATCACACTATACATAGGCAATTCCTCCATTTTGCTTCCACGTACAAGAGGCTCTAGTGTCTCTTCGACTTCTCTCGAAAAGAGATGTGATTAATGAGGTATTGGCATATCCATATAGGTATTTAAATTTGTATGGATTTATCATACTTCCACACATAATCTCACCAAATAGGAAAAATAGTGCACACATTGAGTTTGTATATCTCATATAGAGGAATATATTATTCAATACTTTGAATAGCATGATTGTTCGATCAAATTACCTCGAATTATCATGAGAGATTATGCCAAGTTTTCCACGATCTAGTGCCCTCCCCTTTCTCTGATGCTCTCTCAATATGGGAGTTTGTGCACATAAGCAAGAATTGAATGTTGTTATTTTCAAGTCACAATCAAATGTCAAGCAATATTGGTGATGCCAAGAGAGTATAAGGATGAATTTCATACACACTTCCTAAAAAAAATTATACTACATGTAAGTCATCAATTTTGAAATTCTACATAACAATAATAATGTCATTTGAAAAAAACCTAGCCCTTGTTTCTATAATGTTTTCCAAAATTCATCCCAAAATAAACATATTTATAAACAAAACATTCACAAATATCTTTTTATCTATTATGTCTTTTGCTAATGTCTCTATTCTTAATTGTTTCTTGTTTTTATCAACTACTTACCTTATATAAAAAATAGTTAAAATTCCTCATAAGTAGTGATTCTTCAACTTTTTTACAGTCAACAATTTTTAACTTAGAACTTTTAGATTAACACTATCGGAAATTTTTACTTGTCCAAATTAGAAGTATTCCACAAAAGAACAATAATATCATTAAACAAAAACTTTTATTTTTATGATATTTTTCTAAACACATAAAGAAAAATATTTGTTATTGTAACATTCAAAAGTATCTTATTAGTCCTTGCCAAAACAAGGAGTATACTCTTCATTTGCAAATTAAAGGTTTTTAACTTTGCATTATTTTAGTTCAATGTTCTAAGTTTTTATAAAGCTCTTCAATATTTTTAAAAACAAATTATTATTTATTAATTTTTTTAAAATCGAAAATAAATTTTAAAATTGTAGAATTTTAAAATTTCACTAATTTCATTTTGTGATTAGTCAAAGAAATTATCAATAGAACATAAATCTACAGTATAACTTTATTTTTAAAATAACATTAAAAACATTTAATATAGAATTTTCCAAAAATAATATGTGACAACTTTCATATGTTATTATTGATTTTTATTTATTAAAAAAATCATAAAAAAATAAATAAAAAATCAATTATCACTTCCAAAGTAATGATTTGATTTTAATGTAACCAATTATATATATTTTTAATTTAATGTTTTATGAAAAAAAAATTAATCAATATTATAAATTTTGTATGAGTTTATATTTTCTTATTTACTTTCTAATTTTTTTATTCAACTTAACTTTTTTTACTTTCTAATTTTTATATTTAACAAATACTAACCACTTTGTAACATTTAATTTTTCATCATATTCAAAATATATATATATAAATAATCCCCTCATTTTGATCTTTAGAAAAAACATATTTTCAAAAAATATGATCAAAATTTATGCTCAATGCTCACACATATCTTTAGTGTAGTGGATGATTTGTAATTGTTCTAAATAGATAGTCTTACATGACTTATTATACATACTTACAGGTAGGTTATATTGTAATCGGTTAGGAGCCAAAAACATTTTGACTTTGCATTAGTTGCTTAAAATTTATATTCTCTATAATGTTCAATATTACAAATTGAAAAATACGAATATATAAATATGTTAAAAAATAAATGATCTCATATTTGATTGGTGAAAATTGTGATGTAACCATGACATGACAATTTTTCATCTTATTCCATTGAATTAAAATAAAAATTCTCATCGTATGTGTTTTTGTCCTTCTTTGAATGCTTTGACATCAACATTGGTTTAATGCTCTAAGTTGTCATATAACATACCTCATGGTGTTTAATGATTTTAGGGATTAGTGATCCATGTGGATATTGGTGGCCACCCACATGTTCCAAATTCCAACTGGCTCATCTTGATAATTTTTAGTTCAACACGTTTATCTATAATGGGGACATTTCTTTGTAATTGTGGGTTCTGCACTTACAGGGATGTCCTGAAACCCTACACAACATCCATGCGGATATTGGTGGCCGCCCACCTATTCCAACTGCCTTATTTTGGAATTTTTCATGTCAGTACATTTTTTTGTACTTCCAGGGCCATTTTGGGGCTCTAAACAATGTTTTCTTGGCTTCAGGGATGCTTTTAGGGGCTAAATTTTGCTCATGGGCTAATTTTCCATGGTTTTCCCCAAAAAATATTCGCTATTCTAAAAATGATTAGCCCAAATTCTATAGAATAAAGTTATTTTACCTTAAAAATTGCCATAATGTTATACAAACTATATAAAATCCTTATAAATTTGAATAATTTTACAAAAATATCGCTAAACATTTATAGTTGGAATATGAAGGATTACTAATATTCGCTACGGTTTCTACATTTTAAAATAAATTCCCATCCTTCAAATCATCCCTGCTTGGCTTGCCATAGTTAAATTCTAGACAGATTTAGATTTTGATGGCATAATGCGTAGTTCTCGAAAATACCTTTCTAACGGGCTATCACGCACCTAAAACGAATATCGTATGCAAAAGTTATGACCCTGGGAATTTAATGTATCGACTTACGTCAACGGGGCCCACATGAATTTTAGCGTTTCATCTCCTAGGGTTAGGTTTTTCGATGTCTAGGGCTTTGGAATTCATGTTTCTCATAAAAAGGCCTTCAGAGCCTCATTGTAATCATCTTCTTGGGAATGAGCGTAGTTTCCACATCTCTTCTCAAAGATAAATTTTCCACCATTCTAGCGAGTCTTGCACTCTGTATTTTTACCATCTCTGTACATTTATTTCATTAATAGAAATCATTTATTGTTGTATTTTTCTGTTTCTGGCCATTTTTATGTGTATTTTATTGTAATATCTCTCCTTTCATTTCATTTTGAAAATAATTCGGATCAGTGGTATCAGAGCAAGCTACTCTTGATTTTTTTTCAGTGCATGTCCCTGACGAGGTCCGAGTATAGCAAGTTGGGTGTCGAGATTGTCTCTCTTTAGGACAATCACTCTTGCATGCCCAAGAAACCCTCTATGGCGGCATAAAAAAAAAAGACAGAGCAAAATATTCTATTAACCTATTGCTTGAGCAATCTCTTGCGTGACAGTGGGACAAAATGATGGAGAATTTTTCCCACATCCTTTAATCCCTGTCAATAGCAACATGCACATATTCATCAAGAAGACACTTCGGAGGAACCCCTCCCTTTAAGGTACAAGTTAATTTTGATATTCCCATATTTTAAGGTCAAATAGATGTGGATGCCTTAGAAAAATGGTTGAATCTTCTAGAAGGTTATTTCTCTATTCACAATTTTTCTGACAGGGAAAAGATCACCTTCGCACTCCTCAAGGCTCTCCCCCATGTCAAACATTGGTGGGAAAATTACTGGGAGCAAAGTTCCACAGAGGAATACTGAATATATGGGGTTGATCCCACTTGGGATTTTTTTGTGGCTGTGGTCAAGGAACAATACTACCATGTTGAAAACTATGAAGGCCCGTACATGAGATGGACCACACTACGGTAAGAGAAGATTTAAATAGTGTTGGAGTTCACAAATACTTTCCATACCTTGTGCACTAATCTGGGTATCAAAGACTCCAAGCGACATCTGGTTCTAAAATACCATGGGGCTCTGCATAGGTACATCCAAACTGAAATGGATTTCCTAAACATCTCATCATTGGGAGTTGCCTATCGATACGTTGTCAAAATCGAGAAGAAATTTAGGCACTAGAACAAATGGGAGTTCGGGTCAGAAAATCTGCAACAACCAAAGCATGGTAAAGACGTCCCTAACCAACAACCTTTCGACAACCAGTCCAAGAAATAGGAAAATAAGGGTAAAGGATAGACGAAGAATGACACTAGGAAGTGGTGTGACTTCCACAAAATCCCCTAGCACAACACCGATGAATGTCGCTCGAAATAGTCATTGGTGGATGAGGTCAAAGATAAGGAGTCGAACCTTGATTCAGAATCTGATTCAGAAAATATTGAAAACAAATAGATCATTGACACAGACCCAACTGTTACTATCACGACTGCAACAATTCAACCACAAGAACAAGTAGATCTTGAAGAGGGGGAGCGCCTCTTCCATTCACAGATGTAGGTGAAAGGGACCATGTTGTATTTTATTGCTGATAGTGGTAGCCAGAAGACCCTCATCTCAGTTGAGGTAATCAAATAGTTGGGGTTGTCGACAACACCACACCCACAACCATACAACATCAAGTGGCTTCACTAGGGACGAGATCTCTGTGTCAGCCAACAATGTCGCTTGTCCTATGACATCTAGTCCTTCAAGGATGAGGTAGTGTGTGATGTTTCCCCTCTTGATGTATGTGATGTTGTTTTGGGACAACCATATACGTGGAAACTTCATGTTGTTTATGAGTCTTGACCCTGTAGTGTCATTATTACTCTAGGGGGTCAACTCTAGAGGATACCGAAGGTAGTTCCACCTACTGTTCCACCAAAACAGTGTCGCAAGGTAATCTATCATACTACAAAATTCATCCTCTTCATAGTCTATTCAAAGGATGCACAGAAGGCCAATAGAACCATTGTAGCCTCGACACCTTCTATCCAACAGAAGACGATTGCAGAAGAGATAGCAGGTATTGTTTCTTCACTTACAATGGTGCCTACACAACGCTCTAGAAAGACTAGAGATAACAGGTTGGTGGAACAGATTCAACCCTACCAACAATGGGTTTGTGACAACCTTCCACATACCAAGTAGCACAACTTCTCCAACAAAGCACGCAACTCACCAAGATTAAGATTCAGAAAATGTTTCCCCCTCTTCCCCGGGCACTCAACGCAATGGAGACCATTTATTCCTAAGTGGAGAGGATTGATCCAGGTGGATATTGGTGGCCACCCACCTGTTCCAAATTCTGACTCGCTCATCTTGACAGTTTTCAGTTCAACATGTTTCTCTATAATGGGGACATTTCTTTGTAATTGTGGGTTATGCACTTACAGTTCTATCCTGAAGCCCTAAAAAACATCCAGGTGGATATTGGTGGCCACCCACCTATTCCAACTGGATTATTTTGGAAGTTTTCATGTTAGTACATCTTTATGTACTTCCAGGGTCATTTTAGGGCTCTAAACAATGCTTTCTTGGCTTGCCACAGTCAAACTGTAGACAAATTTAGAGTTTGATGACATAATGCGTAGTTATCAAAAAGACCTTTCCAACATGCTATCACATGCCTAAAACGAAGATCGTATGCAAAAGTTATGACCCCATGAAGTTAATGTACTAACTTATCCCAATGAGGCCCACATGACTTTTAGCATTTCATCTCCTAGGGTTAGGTTTTTGGATGTCTAGGGTTTGGCATTCATGTTTATCATAAAAATGCCTTCAGAGCCTCATTGTAATCATCCTTTTTGGAATGAGGATAACCGTCACATCTCTTCTCAGAGATAAATCTGCTACCATTCTAGCGAGTCTTGCACTCTGTATTTTTACAGTATCTGTACATTTCTTTCATTAATAGAAATCATGTATTCTTGTATTTTTTTTATGGCAATTTTTATGTGTATTTCATTGTAATATCTTTGCTTTCATTTTGTTCTGAAAATAATTCGGATCAATGGTATCAGAGCAGGATGCTCTTGATCATTTTTTAGTGCATGTCCCCGACGAGGTCTGAGTATAGCAAGTTGGGTCTCGAGCTTGTCTCTCTTGAGGACAATCACTCTTGCACACCCAAGAAATCCTCTATGGCGGAAGAAAAGAAAAAATGGTGTAGCAAAAGATTCTATTAACATGTTGCTTAAGAAATCTCTCGCACGACGTAGGGATGAAATGATGGAGAGTTTTTCCCACATCTTTCAATGCTTTTTGATAGCAACATGCACATCTTCATCAAGCGACCACTTTGGAGGAACCTCTCCCTTCAAGGTACAAGTTAATTTTGATATTCTCGTATTTGAAGGTCAGATAGATGCAAATGCCTTAGAAAAATGGTTGAATCTAGAGGTAGTTATGTCTATTGTTCCACCAAAACAATGCGGCAAGGTAATTTATCATATTGCAAAATTCATCCTCTTTACAGTTTGTTCAAAGGATGCACATAAGGCCACAACAACCATTGCAACCTCAACACCTTCTACCCAACAGAAGAAGATTTCATAAGATAAATCATATATTGTTTCTTCACCTATAATGGTGCCTACACAATGCCCTGTCAAGCCTAGAGACAACAGGTTGGTGGAATGGATTCAACCCTTCCAGCAACAGGTTCGTGACATCCTTCCATAGACCAAGAAACACAACTTCTCCAACAAGGCACACAACTCACCAAGATTCAGATTCAGAAAACGTTTTCCCTTCTTCCTCGGGCACTCAATGCAATGGAGACCATTTCTTCCTAAGAGGGGAGGATTTATTCAGGTGAATATTGGTGGCCACCCACCTGTTCCAAATTCCAACAGGCTCATCTTAACAGTTTTCAGTTCAAAACGTTTCTCTGTAATGGGGACATTTCTATGTATTTGCAGGTTCTGCACTTATGGGGCTGTCCTGAAGCCCTACACAACATCTAGGTGGATATTGGTGGCCGCCCACCTATTCCAACTAGCTTATTTTGAAATTTTTCATGTCAGTACATCTATTTGTACTTCTAGGGCCATTTTGGGGCTCTGAATAGGGTTTTCTTGGCTTGCCATAGTTAAACTGTAGATGAAGTCAAATTTTGATGATACAATGTGTATTTATCGAAAATACCTTTCCAACGGGCTATCATGCGCCTAAAACGGAGATCGTATGCAAAAGTTACAACCCCATGAAGTTAATGTACTAACTTACCCCAACGGGGCCCACATGACTTTTAGCATTTTATCTCCTAGGGTTAGGTTTTTGGATGTCTAGGATTTTGGCATTCATGTTTATCATAAAAAGGCCTTCAGAGCCTCATTGTAATCATCTTCTTGCGAATGAGCATAGCTGTCACATCTCTTCTCAGAGATAAAGCTACCACCATTCTAGCGAGTCTTGCACTCTGTATTTTTACGGTTTCTATACATTTATTTCATTAATAGAAATCATGTATTGTTGTATTTCTCTGTTTGTGGCAATTTTTATGTGCATTTCATTGTAATATATCTTCTTTCATTTCATTCCGAAAATAATTTGGATCAATTAGGTTCTCTTTCATTAATCGATCTCAAGGCACAAAATTCTAAGGACTATCTGCACAGGTCTCAAAATATTGCAGGTTGTTTGGCCATTACTCCATCTGTAGACCATAACTTTAAGTTAGTGCAATGGCAAACAGGAGAAACCAACTCTATGCCCTCAGAAGAGGGGTGAGGTTTCTATGATTAAATCGCGGAAATATGAAATTTTTGGTGGCATCAACCCATCCTTTAATGAGTCAATGATACACCCTTTCTTTGAAGGTAGCCAATTTTTTTTCAAAGAATGGATGAATTTAGGAGGATAAGATTAATTAGTGAAGTGTTGATCATTACTAGAATTTTGGCACATATACTTTCTGTAAGAAACTAAAGGATACACTAATTAAATGTAACTTCACACTACATTTTCCATATAATATGTAGAGTAACAACTTACTAGTGTTAAACCCCTCTGTAGTGGAAACGACCAATGGGATCCACATCACCAACATTTCAATTGCTCTCATTAAAGTAAGTTTGTCCAAAATGAATTCCAACACCCATGAGCAAATTACATTTTGAAATTAAATGATGAAGTATCTCACATTGACAACAATTTGAACATGTGTCATCTATGAATATCAATTAAAATAAGCATTCCTTGAAGGGAAAGCCTTAAAACACTAGCAACCATGCAAAGAACACACCTTATAGGTGATTTTAAATTATCACACCATACATAGGCAATTTATCCATTTTGCTTTCACATACAAGAGGCTCTAGTGTCTCTTTGACTTCTCTTGAAGAGAGATGTGATTAATGCGGTATTTATATATCGATCTAAGTTTGTAAATTTGTATGGATTTATCATACTTCTATACATAATCTCACCAAATAGGACATGGAGTGCACATATTGAGTTTGTATGTCTCATCTAGAGTAATCCACTATTCAATACTTTGAATAGAATGATGGTTCAATCAAATTACTTCGAACTATCATGAGATATTATTCCAAGTCTTCCACGATCTAGTGCCCTCACCCCTTTCTTGGATGCTGTCTTAATATGGGAGCCTATGCACATAACCAATAATTGAATGTTGTTTTTTTCAAGTCAAAATCAAATGTCAATCCACACTTCATCCACACTTCCTAAAAACATTGTACCATATGTAAGTAATAAATTTTGAAATTCTATGGAACAATAATAACATTATTGAACAAAACCTAGCCCTTATTCATATAATATTTTCCAAAATTCATCCCAAAATAAAACATATATATAATTGGAACATTCAAAGGAAAATTTGTACTCCTCTAAAATAGAAAGTATTCACAAAACAACAATAACATCATTAAACAAAAACTAAAAACTAACCTTTATTGTTATAATATTTTTCAAAACTCATAAAAAAAATATTTGGATTGTTACATTTACAAGTATCTTATTAGTCCTTGTCAAAACAAGGAGTATACTCTTCATTTGCAAGTTAAAGGTTTTTAACTTTGCATTAGTTTAGTTTCGTGTTATAATTTTCTATAAAGATTTTCAATGTTTTTAAAAACAATTTATTAAATGGAATTTTTTTAAGGTTAAAATAAATTTTAGAATTGTAAGATTCCACTCATTTCATTTTCTGATTAGTGGAAAAAATTATCAATGGGACATAAATGGACAATATAATTTTATTTCTAAAATAAAATTTTGAATTTAAAAAAATTAAAAACATTTAATATGAAATTTTCTAAAAATAAAAATAACACATGTCAACTTTCACATGCTATTATTGACTTTTATTTAATAAAAAAATTATAAAATAGACTATTGTCACTTCCCACTTCCTGAGTGATGCTTTGATTTTGATTATAAAAATTTATAAAAAGGACTATTCTTATTAGTCCCTGTCGTATGCATAGAGGGACTATAGCGATCAATAATTCGTTGACCTTACATTGGTTTGTCCTTTGACCACAAATATTTGCATAGTATATATTGTTGGAGCCAGGGAACTAAAAACATTGAATTTTATATAATAAAAAGTACCATATATGTAGTGATCTGATTGGATAACAGATTGGAGGTCTTATTGCCGGCTTCGCTATTCCCAATGTTTTATAAGTTAGCATATCCAAACATTTTCATCGTCTACAGTCTTTTTGAATCATATATTTTTCTTATGGATTGCTTGAAGGTGGATTAATGCTAGCATTAGTTCGAAGGTTTGTCTTAGCATTTTTCTACTAGCATTGTCTTAGATCATATACGATGCTTTTTTTATTTGTACTAATCATATTGAAATGTTTAGATATCCAAGCTTTATAGTGATCGATAATTCCAAAGTTTATAACGTCCTTGACGCATGTATTTGTATTGAAATGTATTGACATTTTTTTTGAGGTGCTTGAATAAGCCTGAAAGCTTAAATGTTTACATGACGCGAGGTCCTCCAACAGGCCTAAAAGATTAAATGTTTGCATACCGTGAGGTCCTTAAATAGCCTAATAGCCTTAAATTTTCATCTAAATACGCTTCTCGGAGTACATTATTCCTTGAAATTTTCCATACAATGTTGCAGTGATTTTGCACAATATTGTTGCCCACCGCCAATTGAATAGGCATTGTATCTTTCATCCTTCTTCTAGCCTTGCAATCCAATTTCGTCATTGTTGAAGCTACATACATTGTTTACTGGTTCAATGAGTGTTTCTTCTTCACTAGTTCATTGGTTGCTTCTTATTGTTGTTGTTTGGTTCAAAATTCGACCTGCACTTCTACCTTTCATCATTTTGGAGTAAGTTTTCATGCCATAGTTTCATTTTCTATTCCTTGTTTTTTGTTCAGTGTTTGTAGTTTGCGGGTAAGAATGATTGCTTATTTCTACTGGCATGCTCGCCGTATGTTTATAGTTCCTTCTCTGCTTCGACTGTAGTTTCATAATCGTTGGAGATACATATGTTGTTTACTGGTTCGGTGGTTGTTTCTTGTTCGTTGGTTCGTTGATTGTTGGTTGTGTTTGTTTGGCTCAGGTTTACGCTTTGGGGCCCTGGGGCTGAAATTGGGCTTGTTTGTGCTTTCTTGTTGGTTTGGTGCTTGTTTTTTTATTTTGTTTGATTCGGCTTTACAGGATTGGGGTCCTGTGCTAGTAGTTGGAGTTGTTTTTTTTTTTATTATTATTATTGTTTTATGGGCACTTTACAGTGTTCATCCCCTACACCCATGAGTTGACATGCAGACGTGTTATTTACCCTGTCTGACGAGGTCGATATTTGTTCTGCTGTGAGATTTTGTTGGTGCTTTAGTGTTGACATGAAAGAAAATAATTGCATGAAAAATAGTTCGAGAAGTACATTTGAAATTGCAATATCCATTGTTTTTTTGTTAAAATAAAACATATGTAGGCTGCATTTATAAACCATGTATGGTGAAATGTTCCCATATGACAATACATGTTCTTTTCCCTCTACACAGACTGGTGTGCCCACGATACAATTTGTCTTGTGCTTGAGATATGATATGTACAACAAAGATTCTGCAAAATTATATTTCCATGTCTGGAAGCATATCTGGGTAGTTTGCCATGGAAAACCAAAATCTTGTATCATGGGCACAACAGTCTATGTAGAGGATAAAGAACATGTATTTCCATCGGTGGAAGCATATCTAGATACTTTGCCATGGAAAACCATAAATCGTTTAGCTACAACCATGCAATTTCGTAATTTTTTGTGCCTTGTAATATATTTTGGGTAGGGAAAACAAATTACATATTTACAACTATGGATAGAGAAACACAAAGGTTCATGTTTCTGCCTATCTTTTATACTATTTGTTGAGTCTCTTTTATTGTATGTACATATTACTTGTTCTCCGGTGCATACCAACTTCCATTCATGTTCATTGTATTTTGTGCATTCCCACAATCAAACAAAGAGAATAGTTCGAGAAAAAGATGGAGTCTTGACTGCATCGGTTGAAGAGGAGATAGAAAGGTGCATGCTTGTACCATTATTTCATATTATTTTGTTTTGTATTTCATTTATTGTCTGTGTATGTGTTCACCTAGTTTATTGTATATAGATGTTGCGTACCTTCCTACATAATAACTTATCTTCATTACATGTCTTCCTGCATACTGACCTACTTCATGTCCATTGTATTTTCGTTGCATTGCTACATTTAAACAAACATAATGGATGGAGAGGATGATGGACTCTTTGGCAGGAATGTAGACAAGGAATTACAGAAGTGGATACCTATACTCTTATTTCATATTCTAGTGTTCATTTTTTCATTTACTGTCTATATATTTGTTGTGCTTGTTCTACTGCTTTGCACCTTTTTTTTTGTTCTTTTCTTCCTTCAAATATAATATATTTCTGCGTATTCTCATGTGAATCATATTTTGTTTGTTGTTACATTGGAATAAATAGACATGTCTGTGTTCATACTAGCTTGCCTTCATGTCCATTTCATATTTGTCATTGCTACCTTGGAAGAAATAGGTTGGTTGGACAGGAAGACGAATTGTTTTGTGCAACAACAGAGGGTTCTGTGGTACAATCTTCGAAAAGGTATACCAACTGTGCTGGTAAATTAAATATACAAACCGGGTGGGGGCATATAATGTTAGACTAGAAAACAATGTCTTGGAAACATTGGGCCTTTCTGCCCTCCCTATTTCTACTTTTTTCATTTTCTATTATCCCTTTTGTTTTCTAATTGATTTGCTTAGGGGTCTTTCTGAAAATGCCTTGGTGCGTCGGTTAGCAGACTAACGGTTTCACGTCTATGGTCACGCTTATACCTTATTCCATACTTACCCACTTTGTTGATTGCGGGTGTCGGGCTGGCAGGTTCAATATTTCTCCCCTAGCTTCCAGGGGTCCACGATATACAAATTGGTCGTGGTGCCCCGCACTCATGCCTTGTTTACTGTTACACATTTTTCCAGTCAAAAAAATCAAATGCATACAATTTTACGCTTGTTTAGTCCTTCTGATGGGCAGTATACAATGCATATGCTTGTTTAGTCCTGATGTTCATCTGCACATGCTTGCATCAAAAAAATTTGGACTAGTGATATGTCCATGAGCAATCAGTCATCCCAGACATCAACATACCGACAAAGCCAAAGGTAAATATGCATACGCTCTGCTCTTAGTATGTTTACCAAACAAATATCCTCGTCTATTTATTCATATATGGCATGGTGAATATGATGATGTCATCTGCAATACATGGTTTGCAATTCACAAGAAGTATCAACAAGTACAAGTGAGACGCCAAACATAGCGTAGGTTCTGGAGACTAAGAGGTGTGGTTGCAAAACTCTGGCTCCATAGTTCATCGAAGCCATGTGTGTACCTGTAGATTTATGCCAGTTAAAGAAGAATACAAAAAAAAAAATGCACACTACCATTCACTTTAGTTTTCCTGTTCAAAAATTGTCACCAGGACTAGAGTTGTAACACCCAAAGTACTATCAATAGAGGGCTTGAACAACTGTCAAACTGGACAAGTGTCCATCGGGGACATAATGGTCATCTATAGCACCTAATTGGACAAGGAAAACAAAACTAGATCCATTATGCATGATGACATGACAGACAAGGAGGCCATGATGACAATGACACTGACTATTCCTACACAACTTGTACAAAAACATGCAGAAAAGATATTTTCGAGTAATGGNTATTGCCCAAAATAATATATGACCGTGGTGATTGTGATCGAATTATTTTGCTCAACGAAACAAGTATTGTGGAAAAAATTCTCGCTGGTTTTTCAGAATATCGTTTCATCCTGGACGCGACTATCAACCAGCTTGCACAGAGCAGTGATATTTACCCAATCAGAACCATTGGCGCTGTTGTCACACTGGCGAGAAAACTTGGCTTGCAACACATACTCGATATAAAGGATGGAGAGTCAGACAACGACAAGGAAATGGTAAAGCTTTCCATATCTAGTTTTGTCCTTTACTTTTGCATGTGCATGTATCTTGGGTAAGTTACACAAATATTGCACTATTCCATGTTGTAGATGCAATTGTTCGATACCTATTCAAATTTGTTTTCGTCAATGGAAAAACAATTGCATAAAGGGCAGTTTCCACTTATTCTCTTCAAAAATATAACAAAGAAAGGGGATATTAGAGAAAGGATCTTTCGCACAACCCAGGAAACATTTGTAATAGAGTTGCAAGTAGATATAGTATAGGATCTGAAGAAACTAGCTAGCTCTACAACTGTTGTGCGTATACATCCAAAAAATCATCCTCACTTTTCTTATACAAATAGTCTTCACCAAATTTATGCAGCATGTTTTATTTATTTTTTATTTTTTTAGGGGGGGGGGGGGNAGTTGTGTATTATATTGTTCAATGTATTAATTCCTATGCTCACATTCCAAGGTTGAAGGTGTTTTGGTTGTAGCAAATGCGTACTCAACCCCCTTTGAACCTATATGTGCGAAATGAAAATCTCATGCTTCTACCTCTGCTTTGGTGATGATACAATTGATTGTCTGCGATGCGGTGAAAAATGTCCATATATATATGGACATTGCCTCAATGTTGTCATCTGAACCATGGGCAACACAATCGTGCATTGTAAAGTTAGGCAAACTCTGCTACAAAATGTGCTTCCTAGGTTGGAAGAATTGTCGTATGAAACATATCTATAGAAAAAGGCAACTAGTGTCAACATGTTGCACGACTTTTGGATACACAACAAATTTACCTTAAATGAGGACAATGCAATTTTTCATATCGGTTGAAGAAGGGAAAAAAAAATACATATCAAACTTTGGAAGGAAACGAAAATATCTCATGTGTCTCTGTAATATTTCTTCAACATCTAGATGAATGTTCGTCGGACTCAAGTAATTGAGATTACATGCGCATAAGATTGTTCGGTCCAAGAATGGGAAGCATGGCAGCAAACCCCATATATCCCATGGCCCCGATTATTTTCTACTGGGAACATATACTAGATGTAAGAGAAAACGAATGCCGCGACATCTTTTCTTTGTATATCAAATTGTTTGATGCAAAGGTCGATGCATCCTGCTCTATGGAACCTTGTGCGAACTTGTTTGCGGCATGTTTGGAGTTTAGTTGGTTCTTGGTTGTATGCTTCGTCTGTCAATTTGTATATCGCAGACTCTGAGTGTTGTTTGGAGGACACATAACAATAGAATTGCAATTTTTTAGCCAGTTAGCTCACAAATCCACCTGATAATTTGTATGGCATTGTGACACAAATGTAGTGTGTGGCTTGTTTTAGCATTTTTCCTTGACCGATGAACTTGGTAAAATTAATCTCCTGGTATAATTTGAAAATCAATAAATATATACTGTGCGAAGTCCAATTGTGTTATCATATCAACAAGAGGCCCTTAAAATTCAAATTGGTCGTTGTTATGCTTGCGGTGATAGAAATTTTAAAAACTTTGTTTTGTTTCCTTCGTTTTTTTTTAAATAAGCGATTTAATATCCTTTGATAATTTTATGTAATTAAATTGTACAATATCAATATTTAATATTAATAATTGACCTTTCAATTTGTATATCGCGGAACTCCGAGTGTTGTTTGGAGGACACTGAACAATAGAAGTGCAATGTTGAGCCAGCCAGCCAGCCCGCAGGTCCTCTTGTCAATTTGTATATTGCGGAATTCTGGGTGCTATTTGTAGGGCATGAAACAATAGAGGCCCAATTTTGAGCCCGCCAGCCCGAGAACCTGCGATCCAAAAAGTGGCTAAGTATGGAATGCGGGATCCATACATGCTCTATAAAATCTCATGTCCATACTTTATAGAAGTACATATTTAGTATGTATTACTCATTTTTTGGAAAATTTCTAGGTACGAAAGTTGGCAGATTCATGCCTTCAGATTTCACTTACTTTTATATCACCAGCCCGAATGATCGCTTCCCCATTTCATATTGTACAAAATTTTGTCTTGCGGTTTTCCAAATAGGCGAGTTACCAGATAGGTGGGTTCAATATTGATAACTTATGTAATTAAATTTATGTAATTAAATTGTATAATATCAATATTTAATATTAATAATTTAGTATTTGAAAATCATGTTTTTTTATAATGTTAGATAGTTGATAGGGATGACCATTCGTAAACAATGGCAATCTTGAGCCCACCAGTTGTGGAGTTCGTCTGTCAATTTGTATATCGCGGAAGTCCGATCGTTGCTTGTAGGACACAGAACAATAAAAATGCAATGTTGAGCCATCTGACCCGCAAATCCGCTTGCCAATTTGTATATCACATAACTTTGGGTGTTGTTTGTAGGGAACGGAATAATAGAGGCCCAATTTTGAGCCCGCCAGCCCGAGAACCCTCGAACCAAAAAGTGGTGAAGTATGGAATGAGGGATCCGTACATGCTCTATAAAATCTCATGTTCATAGTTTATAAAAGTACATATTTAGTATGTACTACTCGTTTCCTCCGAGTGTTGTTTGGAAGACACGGAACAATAGAAGTGCAATGTTGAGCTAGCCAGTCTGCAAGTTCGCCTATCAATCTGTATATCATGGAACTCTGGGTGCTACTTGTAGGATACGGAGCAATAGAGGCCCAATTTTGAGCCCGCTAGACTGACAACCCGTGATCCAAAAAGTGGTCAAGTATGGAATGCGGGATCCGTACATGCTCTATAAAAAACTCATGTCCATACTTATAAGAGTACATACTTAGTATGTATTGCTTGTTTTTCATAAAATTTCTAGGTGTAGAATTTGGCAGATTCACGTCTTCAGATTTCACTTACTTTTATATCACCAGCCCGACAAAATGCTTCCCCGTTTCATATTGTAATAAATGAATATAAATTAGTCTAAGTCCAATTATGCTATCATATCAACACGTGGCCCTTAAAATTCAAATAGCCGGCAAGTTCGCTTGTCAATTTGTATACCGCGGAACTCTGGGTGATATTTGTAGGGAACGGAACAACAGAGGCCCAATTTTGAGCCTGCCAGCCCGAGAACACGCGATCCAAAAAAGTGTCTAAGTATGGAATGAGGGATCCGTACATGCTCTATAAAATCTCGTGCCCATACTTTATAAAAGTACATATTTAGTATGTATTACTCGTTTCTCGAAAAATTTCTAGGTGCAGAACTTGAAGGATACACGTGTTCAGGTTTCACTTACTTTTATATTACCAGCCCGACTGACTGCTTCCCCATTTCATATTGTACAAAATTTTTGGCTCGCAGTTTTCTGAATATGTGAGTTACCGGATAGGCAAGTTCAATATTGTGTTTCCATTGTCCCGCCATCTGCAAACAACACCCTGGCTTCCGTGATCCACAAATTAGTAAACAAATTGAAATAAAAGAATATATACTATGCGAAGTCTAATGGAACAATCATATGGACGAGAGGACATTAAAATTCAAATTTGTCATTGTTATACTTGCGGTGAAGCTAGCAGTACAAAGACTTTACTTAAACATCCAAAAAATGATTTTCTTGTAACTTTTCGATGCTTCTCTTATACAAACAGATCCTGGAAACTATAAACATCGCTCGTTGTATCTATTCCTTGATTGAAGAACCTGTTAACATGTTTATTGCACTCCATAGTTATTGTTATGACCAATTCTCGCTTCCAAAAATTGCCATCCACTTTCTCTTTTCCCTCTGCTTTCCCTTTCTTTACTTACTCGTTTTTCGGAAAATGTCTAGGTGTGGGATTTGGTGGATTCGCATCTTCAAATTTCCATTGTTACTTTTATATCACCAGCCCGACCGACCGCTTCCCCGTTTCATATTGAACAAACTTTTTGAATCACAGGTTCCTGCATAGGTGGGTTCAACATTGTGTTTCCATTATTTCACCGCTTGCAAATAGCACCCGGACTTCTACGACTTACAAATTAGCAAACAAATTCCCCTTCATCTCGTATGCTTCCTCTTTCTGTTTACTTGTTCATTTTTCTGAATGTCTGATGCTTTTATATACAGAACTCGAAGTTCAGCAATATACAAATTTCCCTCTCGACATTGCGCTTCCATTGTTCCCCTACGCACAAACAATAACCAAAATTCCACGACATACAAATTGACGGCCGATATATGTCACTGAGATGAAATATGACCATCGGCCCCTCATGCCTCCTAGGTATATCTTCTGCCCTTTGTTTTTTGTAACCCACACGACCGCTTTCTATACTTGGGCATTTCTTGGAATCTGTTTCGCGGGTTGGCGGGTGGACGAAATGTACAATGCTTGGTCGCAATTTTCCATCACCGCTACCTTCGTACTTATTTCTAGATATGCAATAATTAAGCTTTAATGCTAGTAGTTTATCTTGCAGAAACCGTTAAGATTGTCATTAATGTCCAGAAGGCTGGAGAAGATTTGTCATTACTACGAATTAAACCAAGATTTGTGGAGAAGAGTGTTCTCATTTCCAAGTATTCATTTCAAACATGATGCAATCTATTTTGTGCGTCAGAGGGTTGGTGCCTTTAAGAAATCTCTAATTCTTAATCTCTCTTTGTCGTCACCGCCACCTTCATACTTTTTTCTAAATATGAAATTAGTGAGCTTTAATGGTAACAACTCATTCTGCATGAACCCTGGAGATTGTCATTGATCAACAAAAATCTCGAGGAGATATTCCATTGATACACATTAAACCATAATTTGCAAAGGGTTATATTATTGCCCCCCCCCCAATTTTCATTTCAAACATCGTCTAGAGCAAACATAAATTCTCGTTAACTTATGGCAGCAGTTCTATCCAGATACAGTAAACACATTCGGGCATAATGGCCAGAGGTTCCAGTATTCCAAGGCATATTCTTACTACTCATCTCCCTCCGCCCAGGAGAAAAAAAGGAGATGGTCCCTTGGTACACCGAGAGATATATTTCAAGACAAATAATTCCAAGGCAACCCTATTGGCTCAGAGAACCTGCCCAATTGCATTGATGGTTGGTGCAGAGGTTGATGTCATGGATTATGAGCTAGAAGAAGATGATCTGATGGGTGATGATACGACAATGGATGATGGCAATGCATAAACTATTCCCACTCCTGCACCCAAATTGAAATCAACCATAATAGGAGAAACTTCCCGACTCAGTGATGGCGGTCCTGACAACACCAAAAGGAGTTTTAGAAAAGAAACCGATGTTGAATGCAATGTTCGACAACACAGGTATTCCAACATAGGATGAATACCTTGAGTAACCACTCACATAACCAGATCAAATATCAACACACTGATGTTTTCACATGGTAAAACCCCTACGGGGAAACATCCACGGCCCCAACCAACGCGGCCACTTGGAGCAGTTTATTAATGCAAAGAAAAAGATTACAGAGAGATTTTACAAGAGAGTTTCTCACAATAGATCATCGACAAATGACCCTCCAAGCTCTTTAATGAGAGGTCATGGAACAATCGGGTGTTAATCCACAGATCAATGGTTGTTAAGATCGAGGAGAGTATGAATTGTCGGATCACTCTATGTCGGGAACATATCGTGACTGTCGGATTTCATAACTACAAATGCATACTAATGCATACTAAAGAAACACACTAGAAAACACACTTTTAACTAACAACGCAATAGACCAAGTAGATCTTACTAACTCCTAAGTGTCTAAACATCCTAACATCCCCCCTTAAGAACAACTTGGGATAGGATTGAAGGATTTACAATAGTGACACAATAGGAGAAGGAAGGAGTCATTAGAGCTTATCCCCCCTTACTGAGAACTTCCTGAACTCCTAACATAGATCGAAGTTTGGAAAACTTCGCTTCTGTAAGAGACTTTGTGAAAATTTCTGTAACTTGATCTTCTGTAGGGCAAAAGAGCACTTCAATAACTTGATCATGAATGAGCTTTCTGATGAAGTGCATGTGTAGCTCGATGTGTTTTCTACATTGATGTTGAACTGGGTCTTTGGCGAGCTTGATGGCACTCTAATTGTCACACCAAATGCTGGTTGGATGTTGGTGCTGGAATCCAAACTCTAAAAGGATCTGTCGTAGCCACAAGGCTTCCAGACTTGCATTTACTGCTACTCAGTACTCTGCTTCTGCTGAAGAAAGTGAAATAGTATGTTGTTTCTTAGAGGCCCAAGTGACAGGTCCTGAACCAAGGCTGAAAACATAACCTGCAGTAGACTTCCTATCATTAGGGTCGTTGGCCCAATCTGAATCAGTGAAACCAACCAATAAAGGAGTCCCCCCTGAACTATAATGTATCCCGAATTGAACTGTACCACGAACATAGTGAAGTATCCTTTTAGCTTCTTTCCAATGGCTTTCATGGGGTGTTTTCATATATCGGGCAACAAGACCAACAACAAAGGAAATATCAGGACGGGTAGGAGTCAAGTATAAGAGGCTACCAACCAACTGACGGTACAGGGTGGAATCAACTTCAACAGAAGTACAAGTGTAAGAAAGTTTGACTCCAGACTGGAAGGGAGAAGGGGTTGGTTTACAATCATCCATGTGAAAGCGACAAAGAAGGTCACAAGCATACTTAGACTGGGAAAGAAAATTTTCTTCATTGGTTTGCAAAACTTGGAGGCCAAGGAAATATTGCAAAAATCCTAAGTCTGTCATTTCAAATTTCTTCTTAAGGCTGGTTTTCACATGGTTTAAAAGTTTTGAGTCACTACCACTAAGGATAAGGTCATCAACATAAAGGAAAAGGATTATGAGATGGCTTCCTACTTTCTTGGTATAGACATTAGGATTAGAATGACATCTAGAGAATCCAGTGGCAATAAGAAAGCTATCCATTTTGGCATACCAAGCTCAGGGAGCTTGCTTGAGACCATAAAGAGATTTCTTGAGGTGACAAACAAGGCTAGAGTCATTCTGGACATAGCTAGGAGGTTGCTCCATGTAGATTTCTTCTTGCAAATCTCCATGCAAGAAGCCGGATTTAACATCCATCTGATGGACCTCCCATTTATGTGAGGCAGCAAGGGCAAGAACAAGGTGGATGGAATTCATTTTTTCTATAGGAGCAAAGGTTTCATTATAGTCAATTCCTTCAACTTGGGAAAATCCTTTGGCAACTAACCAAGCCTTGTGTCTTTCAACACTTCCATCTGATGCATACTTAGTTCTGTAGACCCATTTTCATCTAACAAGTTTTCTTCCTTTTGGAAGAGGTAAAAGATCCCAAGTATCATTTTCCATTAAAGAACGATACTCTTCATTCATTGTTGTATCCCAATCTGGATGACCTGAGGCTTCTGCAAATGTCTCTGGATCATGAGTTTCTGAAACTTGAGCCAAAAGAGAAGAGGCTCGCTGGAACTGTGAATGTTTCCGACGTTGATCTGAAGGATCACTGACAAGATCACCAACTGCTTCTCGTGTTGAATGGACCCATCTAGGAAGCGGTGGAGCTGGTGTTGGTTCATGTTCAAAGGACTCATCTGGAGGAGGGAGAGCAGACAGAGGTGGATTTTCATCCTCACTGTCATCATCTGAAGAAGAAACTAGATCATAAGAAGGCACAAATGTCAAAGATGGCTCGTAGGCCAAAGAAGGCACAATCGTCGAGTTAGGATCGCAGGCTAAGAGATTTTCATCAAATTTAACATCTCTTCTAATAATAATCTCATTACAATGGGATTGACAAAGTCTGTAACCTTTGACATCTTCAGAATAACCAAAAAATATACACTTCTCACTTTTAGGCTGCAATGCTTTCCTTTTCTCATCAGGAATGTGAGCCATGCTATACTGCCAAATACACGGAAGTGACTTACATCTAGTTAATTTTAGTCCAAGCTTCTTCCAGTGTTATATTTTTAAGATCCTTTGTGGGAGTGCGATTTACTATGTAATTTGCACAGTTGATGGCTTCCGCCCAATACTTTAGACTTAATCCCTTAGATTGGATCATACAATTAGCCATTTCTTTTAATGTGCGGTTCTTTCTCTCAGCAACACCATTCTGTTGTGGTGTATATGGAATAGTGT
>JASDQU010682272.1:37691-52865 GCA_032191745.1 Picea mariana | reverse complement strand
ATAAATAATAATGATAATCATCATTAATGATGTGACGAGAAAGGGGTAAGAAAGTCAATCAAATTATAAAAATCTTTTGGGGGATAAAATTTAAAAACGTGGAAAAGGGGGAAATAATTGTTCTGTTACATATGCTAATTAAAAATTTATTAATTAAAGAGGAAAAGAGGGAAAATGTAATTTTCTACACTTTCCAATTTGAGTTTTAAATGAAAACGGAAAGAGGAAAATTTAAAAGAATTAGGAAACTAGGAAAATGTGGGAAATATAAAAAGAAAGGGGAAACACAAGAAAAAAGGAGAAAGACTAAATTAGTAAGCTATCTAGCATTTAAGAACTTTCTAAATTAAACTCAACTCATAAATTATTAAGGGGGTAAGTCATTACAATGTGTAAGGGAATATGGGGACACCTAGGAGTGATTCTAGGAATGATTTTAGGTGGGTGAGGGAAATAAGAGTAATTAATTAATTACTTAAATTAATTTATGGTGCAATGAAGGGGATGGGTGACACATGTACGGGGTGTATTTTTATGAATTAAATTATTGAATAATAAATTAAATGGTAATTTGGGAAAGTAAATGACTTAGAAATTCTATATAAAGGAGGGRGGAGGAGGAGGAGGAGGAGGAGGATRGWTCTTTTATGGGATKYGTAAYGTTAYGCWGYADAAATTTAGACTTGAYTRAYTTAGCTTGTGGKAGTTGGGATMCCCAGCTYAGTGAGGAGTGGTAKCCCRRCCTTGCAARGMAAGCTAKGAGCTAGTTGTTCTMTRGTGGTGTGTGTGGCCCATTTGCAGCTYRVGGGGMYAASGSGGAAGAATATTACCTATTGCATTGYYTGRGAGGTATYKDTGAAGTCTCATCGATYRRCAAGTAGAAGTTRYACAGAGMRBGTGGSACAAYGACTAYRWGCGAGYGACTTGGGATACRATATGTTTTCTTTTTATCCTCRTGGTAKATTATTATTTACCTTACACTTTCATTTCTATACTTTTATTTGGGTAAATAAAATGTTTGAATTAGCATATTAATTGATAACTTAATTTCCCCATAGCCTTAATCTCACTGCTTGACTTGATTCCCTTGGCATTCGATCCTTGAAGCTGTGACTATCCGGTTGGATTTATTGATTTGTTATGAGTTTTATGTTTTTACTTATCCCTCGTTCCTAGACAATCAATCCACACTTGAGCATTTGACCAGGAGTTGGATCAACTATCGTCACTTCGGTTTTAATAGACCTATAGATCCTAACACCCTGTTTTTCTGTCCATGGATGATGAGTGAAGGATGTGTTGCCCAATTGTCTACCCTTGTTGATTGTTCCTAGTTGATGGATTTCCTTGTTTTTTTTCGAGTAAGTACTTCTGTGATTTTTATCCTTTCCTTCCATGTTATGCTTATTTCCCTCTGCATTTAATGAATTGTCCTTTGCATTTTTAATGAATTGTGCTCTGCGTTTTTAGTGTATTGTCCTCTGAGTTTTTATGAAAGGACCTCTGTTTTTTTGAAATGGCCTCTGTGATCTCATAGATATACATTACTGTGAATTTAAATAAATCACGATTATCTGGTTACCTAGCAACTAAATAATGTAGCATGTTAAGTGGTGGCATTTTATATTTCTTTTACTGGGGCTTTCACCTAGATACCACACCATAAATATCATAACTTTATGTAGAGTTCCTTACACATTTTTGATAGTGAATTTCTCAGCCCTGATATCCTTTTTAAGTGCCTTGTGACATTGATGCCCTTTCATGTCAGTCCCCTAGCCCCGACAATTTATTTCTCCTTGATTAAAATGCATTATATTCTGGTCATATTTTGTTTAGATTCCCAGGTGACCTATCAAGCTACACGCATTCTGTTTTTGACAGGCAATGTATAATTGATTGAAATGCATTATATTTTTGGTCGAATTTTGTTTTGACTACTAGGTGACTTGTCAAGTTACACGCATTCCGTTTTTGACAACAAATGTATAAATGATTAAAACAAATTATATTTCTGGTCAAATTTTGTTTAGATTGGCAGGTGACTTGTCAAGCTACACTTATTCTATTTTTGACAGCCAATGTATAATTGATTAAAACACATTATATTTATCGTTATAATTTATTAGATTGCTAAGTGACATGTCAATCTACACGAAATCTGATTTTTATTTTACAGCCAATGTATAACCTTTATTAAAACGCATTATATTCTGTTCGTTTTTTTTTATTAGATTTCCAAGTGACTTGTCAATCTAGACGAAATCTGATTTTAATTTGGTAGCCAATGTATAACCTTGATTAAAACACATTATATATTCTGTTCATTTTTTTTATTTAAATTGTTAGATGACTTGTCAAGCTACACACATTCCATTTTTTTTAATTGACAAGTCATGTAGAATTTAGACAATATTATTACAGCAATGGTAGTTTATATTTACTTTATACGATAATTTATTATCATTTTTGTAGACGACCTCTTCATTTGAATAATAGACAGCCTTTAAATTTAATTTGACCAGAGTTGTCCATTGGTTTTAACATTGATTAAACTAAACTTGTAAAATTAGATTGAAATTGTAGTTTATAGTTTAAGTATTGATGAAAAAATGATTTGTCAAATTAGATTGTAATTATTGACAAATTGTAATTTTAGACTTGCTAAATTTGATTCTATTTAATGTTAAATTTGATTGTAAATTAATGACTAATTTATAATCTAGACTTGMTAATTAGATTAGAATTAATGTTAAATATATGGTAATTATTGACTAGTTTAGACTTGATGAATGAATGGATTGTTGGTGAAGTCATGTCTTAGCTTCTTCTTTCTTCAAACAATGTCATCTTGTGTCTTGCTGATCTATTGTTTGGAGTGTGGGTGTAGTCCTCTCATCAGTAACTCGACTCCTAGCAAGTGGGGTTCATCTAGAGTCTTTGGTCTAGGGATAACTTGGCTGGGGTCTGTACTACTCATTGTGGGTGTTGTTTTTTGTAGTTGTTTGGCATTTGGCTGGTAACGCCTTCATGCACTTGGTTGTGCACCATCGAGGTCCTATTTAACTATTGGTCGAGGGCGTTGTGTTGTGATGGGGAGGTTTTCACTTATCTTGTAGGAGAGGTCATGCTCTGTCGGGAGGGTATTTGTTTCTCCTTGTTGTTTTACACTTGTTTCTCCCAGTTTCTCTTGTGCTAGTGTGTGGAATATTAATTGTCTATGGCTTATTTGGCCAGGGTGGCGCTCACCGTCAGATATCTTATTTAGCTGTAATCATTGTTTTCGTTCGGTTTAAACAAAAAAAAAAAAAAAGGATTGCACCTTTTGCTTCGCTTGTAGTAGTAACGAAGCAGTCGTTGCACATGGTATCAGAGATGGTTCAATCTGTGACTTGGGAACACTTCGTCTTTCGTTGTTATGATATTTTATTATAAGGTTTCTTATTAAGTTGACTTGTATTCTTATAGGTAACCATGGTTAGAGGACATCATGGAGGTAGATGACGAGGTGCTAGGGGAGGAGGCACAATGCCTCCAGTAGCATCCACTCCTAAGGGGTCTAACCCCCAAGGAGATGAGCAGGTTGTCAGGTAGGAGCAGATAGCGGTGGGTGATGTGGTTGGGATGATGAGGTTTTTCTAGTGGATGTATGAGACATTGATCATCTATTTGGAAATAGTTGAGGCCAGGGCACTAGCACCCCATGAGGGTCAACTATGGGTTCCAGTTGGTACTGGTAGCATTCACCGCGAACTCGAGAAGGTCAAATTTCTCGAGTTCTTTGGTGCCTTAGACGAGTTCGACACCTTATGATAGGGAGGTTGTAGGGTGCCCAAGTATGACACTCATTTTATGAAGTTTCTTCTATATGCTCCGCATCTTAATACTGATAAACTTAAGGTCAACAAGTTTGTGTTCAACCTTAATGGAAGCATACTTACAAAGGTTATGATTTTGATGCCTCAAACCTTGCATGATGTCGTCTAGAAAGCCCTCATAATAGAGGAGGAGCTTATCAGTGGGGGTCATAGCAGGACTCCATCAAGACTGACAAGGAAGGTGTCATCTAGTGCGTGGCAGCACCAGACACCAGCCTGACATACGCCTGGATATCATGGCTTCTAGAGAGGATCGAATTTCACTACACTTTGGCGACCAACACCTCAGTAGCGGACACCTTATCAGGAAACACAACATCAACATTAGCATCGACCGTAGTAGTAGCAATTTAGGTTTGTTAAACAGAACAAACCAGGATTACAGGTCGGTGGGCCATCATCTTCTACTTCGGGTACTAGGAGTACTAGATCAAAGAAGGGGTGTTGGACGTGTGGGGAGCCACACTACCAGTACGACTACCCAGAGGAGAGGACTAGAGCATTTGGATCATTCGGACCCACTACCGTGGGAGATTTGGGCAAGGCCCATTGGATTCATGTAGTGGTGAATAAACACCAGGCAGAGCACCAGTCGACTATGCTCGATACATCACGTACCATCATTGACAAGACCCTTTCTATTTTGATAGATCCTGGTGCTACCGAGAGTTTCATTTTTGATACAACGCTAAAAAGGATTAAGGTAAAGGTAGTAAAAAAGGATGAGTTTATCTTCGTAGGGATGGCTTCAGGAGCCAAACCAAAGGTTGGAGGAAAGGTTACGAATTGTACCCTTAACTTGGGAGAGTTTGTCAACAAGGCCAACCTCTACGTCATGATATTAAGATCTTATGACGTTGTGATCAATATGGACTAGTTGGAATCATAAGAGGCGATACTCAACTGTAAGACAAAACAATTGAGCTTGGTTGACGATGAGGGACAAAGACGAGTGATTGTAGGATGAAACCGGGGAGTTTCCCATAGGTTCATATCTTCCTTGCAACTACGTAAGAGCATGCTGAAGGGATGTAAGCTTTATATTATCCATGCGTTAAATGAGAAGTGAGTATCGGAAGGTCGAGAACACCTACCAGTGTTGAGAGAGTTTACAGACATCTTTCCAGAGGAGTTACCCAGGATTCTGCTGGAGAGGGAATTGGAGTTTACCATAGACCTAAAACCAGGGACTGGACCTATAGCTAGAATGCCTTTTCAAATGTCAACTCCAGAGTTACAGGAGTTGAGAATGCAACTGAAGGAATTGCTAGACTTGGGAATGATATGTATGAGTTTGTCACCATGGGGTGCACCTGTTATTTTCATATGAAAGAAGGATGGGTCATGGAGGCTTTGCATTGAATACTGTCAATTGAACAAGGAAACGATCAAGAATCAGTATTCGTTGTCGAGGATTGATGATATGTTCGATCAGATGAAGGGGTCAACGGTGTTCTCAAAGATCGATTTGCATTCAGGGTATCACTAGTTACAGATCAAGGAGGATGACGTCCCTAAGACTACCGTTAAGATGAGGTTTGGGCATTACAAGTTTACTATTTTACCATTTGTATTGACAATGGGTCCAAATCAAGTTGATCCATATATTTTCTTGCCACTCTCCCTGGGCTGGGTTCCCGCCTTATCTTCTGCAGTCGACCGTTCTTGCGTGGTTGGTGCTTTGGCATTTTTTCTGTAGTATTGGTGGATGTTCATGGTTTGATGTATGCTTAGATCGATTTTTTTGGTGGGTGTTGGTGTCTTTTCTCTTCCTCATCTCAAAATGGGTTTTGGGCCAGAGCTTTGAGGTCCTCACTTAGGACATGCGATGTTTGTGGTGATGGCAAGTTGGGGTCCTTTTTGGTGGCATGTGACTTTCTCGTTTCTCCTTTTCTGGTGTTGAGGGTTTTTCACTAGCTCTAATGCTTTTTTTTCTCTTGATGTGGGAGCCTCATACTCCTTTGACCTATTCCTTCGGGTGTCATGGGATTTTCTATGGAATTTGTTTTTATAGCGTGTTTATCTTGGCGGGTTTTGTGTACTTCAAGGGTCTTTTTCTCACTGATATAGGGTTGTTCCTAGCCTATATTATTGTATTTTTCTTAGTTTCTTATTAGCTAGCATCTGGGCCCTTTCAGGCTTCTATTTTCTACTCACTTTGTCTATGATTGAGTCATTCCTAAGGCACCTACAAAATGTAATTTGGTTCTCTTTGAATATTTTCTATATAAAGATGACAAAGTTTTTTAACACAAAATATAGTAGAGTTCATTTTTCTTTAAAAATTGGATTGTCTTGAGAAAACCCAAAAAATGAAATTGTCGTGGATGTAAAATGAAAAATCAGAAAAGAAAACAACCAAGACACATAGCTTCAGAAGAAAAGGTAAGAATGCTTTACCCTAAAAATGAAATTGTCGTGAATGTAAAATGAAAACTCAGAAAAGAAAATAGCCAAGACACATAGCTTCAGAAGAAAAGGTAAGAATGCTTTATTTTAGTCCCGGTTCACCTTATATACCAAGGGAACCATTTATTTTACATATATTTAATTCATCATGAAAAGGTGAAGAAGTGTTTCCCCTAGGTGATTGGCTTGTGTGCTCTAGGTGGGCGTTTCCCTGGGTGGCCTCCTTGGCCCAATTCCTCCCTGTTTAGATCTGGAAGCATCCCGACTTCCATGAGAAGATGTAGAAACTTGTTGTGAAATACATCAGTTGTGATCCACTTTGTTTGTGCTGGAGTTTGGCCTTGGCGGGCTACCAGATATGAAGTGTAAGTCCGGTGTCTTGTAGAGTGACTTCGAGTGTCTAGGATAGTCTCTATGGCCAATGGGAGTTGGAAATAACGAATGTTGTCCACTCAATGAGTGATGGTGACTAGTTCTTCTAAGAGGAAAGGCTCAAAAAAATTTAAGTGATTTACATTAATGACATTATGGATTCCCAGTTGTGGTGGCAGATCCAACATATATGAATTTTATCCAATCTTGTCGAGTATTATATATGGACCATATCTGATTGGATGAAGCTTGTGATGGTGGCCTTTGAAACACTTCTTATCCAAGTGTAACCAGACTTGATACTCTAATTGAAAGGCCATGAAGGTTATTTGTTTTTCATGGTGCTACTTGGCATGATCTTAGGCTCCTTTGAGTGTTGATGTGACTACACTGTGGCATTGTGCAATTTGTTGGAGAAATCTTTTAGCTGACAGTTGTTCCTCCTATTGATGGAAGGTACCTTGAGGATCCCAAGTGATTGGAAGATCAGTTGGAGATGTTTGTTGGAAGCCCAAGCAGAATTCAAAAGGTGAAAATCTTGTAGAAGAATGTGTTGTCTTGTTGTAGCTATGTTGGAGAATGTGTAAGTAATTGTCCCATTGTTTTCCATGCCCAAAGTGAGTTTAGAGAGCATGCACCAAGACTCTATTGAAAACCTCTATTTGGCCATCCGTTTGAGGATGGAATGCATTAGAAAACTTGAGGTGTCACCCCAATAGAACCCATATGGTCTTCCAAAATGTACTGAGGAAGCGATAATCTCTGTCTGAGATGATTCTTCTTGGGAGGCTAAAATGCGGCCAGACATGACGGAAATAGAGTTCCATTGTTTATGCTTCTATAGTAGTATTTGTGCATGGGATAAAAAGTGCCATTTTGCTGAAGTGACATACCTCTACCCAGATTGCATCATGTTTCTTTTGGGTTGTTGGAAGTCCATTTAGGAAGTCCATTGAAATTGACTCCCAAGGCCAAGAAAGAAGCAACAGTGGTTGATACAACCCATGCTTCCGGTTGGATGGATTTGATTGTGAGAATAAGGCACAAGCTCTGATAAATTTTTCAACTTGAGGCTGCATGGAAGGCCAATGAAAATGGCATTGCAGATGTTGGTTAGTCTTTGTGGTCTTGAAGTGGCCCCCATAGGCTGAAGCATGTGCTTCCCTGATGAGCAAGATGTGGTATTCTGAGTGTGGAATTCATAGCAAATTCAACTTATATAGCCACCCATCCCAAATAGTGTAGTCTAGGAAGGGGGTCTGATTGATCACTGTGGGGCTTTGTAAAGCTTCCAAAATCTCTCGAAAGTTGGTTTCAGTAGCATATTGATCTTTCCATGTGTCACAAGTAGCACAACGTACTTCTAGAATGGAAAGAGCTAGAGTGGGAGGTCGACTTAGCAAATCATCCATTTTATTAGAAGTGCCTTTTTTCTATATGATGACTAAGTGAAATTGTTGAATGTAGGAGGCCCATTTAAAGTGAATTTTTTCCTGAATCTTCGATTCAGAGTTGATGAAAATCAAAGGGTAGTGGTTGATATGCATAATGGTTTCTTTACCCAACAAATAATGCCTCCATTGTTTGATTGCTTGCACTAGACTATAAAATTCCTTGTCATAGGTACTATAATTTTTCTTTGCCTCAGACAGAGTTTTAGAGTGGTAAGCAATGGGGTGTCCTCCTTGTTTAAGTACGGCACCAATAGCATATTGCAAGGAATTGGACTTAATCTCAAAGGGCTGGGAGAGGTATGGAAGATGTAAAATAGGGGATGATAAGAGGGAGTCTTTGAGCTAAGCAAAGTGAGTAGTTTATTATTTGGTCCAGATGAATGTAGAAGAATTATTTGAGAACTGATGCAAAGGTCGAGCAAGATTTGAAAAAGAGTGAATGAATTTGCGATATAAATTTATGCCACCTAAAAAGATTTTCAACTCCTTAGGTGAAGAAGGTAGAGGCCATTGTTTAAATGATTGCATGCAAGACGGATATGGTTGAATACCCTCTGAGATGACTACAAAGCTAAGATAGGGGAATGAATTCTGACTAAAATATGATTTCTTCTCTTTGACTTGCAACTTGTGTTCTTGGATAATTTGGAGAACTTGTCAGACATGTTACATGTGAGTGTCCCATGTCTGACTGAAGATGATAATTTCATCCAAGTCAATGACCACAAATAGACCCAAATGTGCTTTGAATATGTCATTGATGAGCGTCATGAAAGTGGCTAGGGTGTGGGTGAGACCGAAAGGCATGACTTTCCACTCAAAAGGACCAAATTTGGTCTTGAACACTATTTTCCAAACATCATCTGGGTTCATTCGAACTTGATGGTAGCCAACTATCAAATCCAATTTAGTAAACCACTTAGCTCCTTGGAGGGTGTCGAGTAGTTCCTCAATCTATGGAAGGGGCTAACAATTTTTTATTGTGGCTTTGTTCAAGGCTTGGTAATCAGTGACAAGGCACATTTCTAAGGTATCTTGTTTAGGGATGACAAATGCGGTAGAAGCACAGGGAGAATATGAAAGTTGGGTGTGGCCAAAGTTGATGAGGTCGGTCAATTGTATTTCCATTTCCTCTATTTCTGCTGGGGCCAACCGATAAGTAGGGGTGATAGGTAAGGCACATCCGAGGATGAGATGAATGGAATGGTGAATGTGGAGGGAGGGGGGAAGTCCCTCTAGAGGTTGAAATACCTCTGCAAACTCATGGAGGAGGGGAGTCATAGTTTCAGGAAGATGGTAGGTTGTATTGTTTGGTGTTAATGGGTGCACCAAATAGAAAGATACACATTGGTTTAAGTGTACATGTGGGATTTGTTCTTTGGTAGAAGGCAGTTTGGGTTTTGTTGCAGTTAAGATATAAGTGTGTCCTTCTTTGGTAATTTTGTACTGACAAGATTTGTCTAGATAGATAGCATTTTTTTGGGTTTGATATGGGATACCAAGCAGAAAATCTGTATAATCCAAGGGGGACAGATCACAGAGGACAATATCTTTGAATTTTACTATGGAGAAAGTGACCAGACAATGCTTGGAAACTAGGAGGCGAGGGGCATCCTTTTGGACCCATCTAAGATGATAGGGTTGCGGATGTGGAGTGGTGACAAGATTAAGATGGTTGACAAGGGCTTGAGACACCAAATGTTTTTGGATTCCATTGTCCATAATCAGTAAATCCAAGGCATTTTTTATTTGGTAGTTATGGGTGAAGAGGGGTTGGGTGGATGCGTTTGAATATTCCCGGGTCATTAGAATCAATGAGGGATCTACTTCTATGGGATTGTCCAGAGAAACTTCTTTGGTATCTTCTAATTGGGAAGGCGCAATGATCTCAATGAGTAGAGTTTTGTTGGTTTTTCGATTTTGAAGGATTTGACAATCTGATGAATTGTGTGAAGTAGTTTTGTGGAATGAGCACCAGGGTGTCCTTGTAGTTGTATTGGGTGTGGGGTTTTGAGTCCGAGGAGGTGGAAAGAGGGCTGAGGGATGGGAGTTGGATGGTTGAGAGGTGGGGGGGTTGGTGTTAGGGCAATACTGAGGAATCTAAAGTTGGATTTTCAAACAACTCTACTTCTCGACGAAATTGAATTAATAAAAAAACCATAAATTTTAATATGAGTACCTCTTCTGGATATGGAACATGAAGTAAGAGGCACATATTGCATAAGAATTCTATGTAGCCTTTCACTCCTTGTGAAGGGAGTTGTTGAAGTTGGTTCCATTTGATCCATAAGGATTGCACATACCTAGGTGGGTAGAAGCGATTTATCAAAGCTTCTAAAAGTCGAGTGTAGGTTTTGATGGGTTGCGAAGTAGAGGATTCTGGAGAATCCCCAATCTCTATCACAATTGTGGTCTTCTCTTGCTCTGTATCCCACCAAGTTGTGCCATTCCTTCTAATTGCAATGCAACAATCTAGAGTTTTCTTTCCTTGGTAAGGCCTAGACATGTATTGAAATAGGAGGATAGGCTATGGATCCAAGAATCCACCATTTCACCATTCGTTTTCCTAGCAGACTTGCATATTCCGATTTGAGTGTCCAACCGGAATGGATCTGGATTGTTTTGTTGTTGCATTGTTTCATTCCGAGCATCTAATTGAGGATGGAGGCAAGATCTTGGACGAGATTTGATGTGTTGGAATCTGAGTCGATTTCCAAAGGATCTTTGGATGGAGTCATTTTGAGGTCGGCTGAAGAGAAAAAGCACCCCTAGGCTGAAATGTTGAACAGAGGAGACTGTTTTGAGAACAGATGACTCAAAACCCTGAGGCAACGGAGCTTGAACTGGTCTGGAGGTAAAGATTTGTATTGTTTTAGATCTGTTAAGATCCTCTCTCTAGCAATGGAGATGTGGTCTCCCTTGGGTATTATGATATCTGTGGATCTTCTTGGATAAACTGGAAACCCTGGAATGGGAAAACTATGAATTATTTCATGAAACCCGCAAAAACAAATTGACTCAATCTTCAAGATCGAAATCTTTTCCATGGATATTGAGGCTCTGATACCAATTGATCTTCCAAACAAGGCGATCTACAGGAGAAGGTGACCACGCAAGCCATAGCTCGACTTGTGACCAAAAAATCTCCTCAAGGACACAAATATGAGCAGGGACGCACCATTAGTTTGGGTGACCAAGTAAATGGGGATCCAGACCACGGTGATCCGAGAGTGGCCAAGAGGTTTTGGTGATCTTAGAGTGACCTCTGGGGATTAGTGAGAAAATCCCAGTGAAGCCATGGAAGAGGGCACTCTCACTTCATTCCAACAAAGAAGAAACTAGCAAGGGCGCAAACTCAAGGTTGTGCTCCCTCCCTTATGCCTTATAAAACTCGAAGGAAATGATTTACTCCTTGAGAGAGTGGCTAGCTAATGAGATACTATTTCTCTTAGAGGTGGAATCATGTAAAATGGAGTCACCACGAGGCAGCCATGAAGGAAGGTGCACTAGTTATTCTTCAGAAAACCCTAAAAACGAAATTGTCGTGAATGTAAAATGCAAACTCAGAAAAGAAAACAACCAAGACACATAGATTCAGAAGAAACGTTAAGAATGTTTTATTTTAGTCCCGATTCACCTTATATACCATGGGAACCATTTATTTTACATATATTTAATTCATCATCAAAAGGTGAAAAAGTGTTGCACCTAGGTGATTGACTTGTGTTCCTTAGGTGGACATTCCCATAGGTAGTCTCCTTGTTCCATCTAGTTTTATAACCAATTTGAGTTTTAGTTTTGAAATTTCTACCTTGCTCCTTACTTTAATAAATTTTATAACATTGTTAAAATCATTATCAAATTTAAGAAGTATATTTTTTATTTTTTTAACCCATAATATATTTATGAGAATTTAACAAAAAATTTAATAAAAATTTATAGCCATAAAAGTATTTATAGATTCCTATGTTTTCTTTTATTCCCACCTAACCTTCTATTTGACATTATAGAATATATTCTTTTGTTTCCTCTTCTTTTAAAGATGGATTGGTTTTCCATAATAAGTATATATATCATTTTGAGAGTATTTAGGAAATTGTATTTACTCTAGGGATGTGTCACATGTAAAATTAATAATGATATTTAGATTTCACTTTAATCTATTAAATTAAATTAAAGCTCAAATTAAATTAAAGTAGGGAGCTTTTTATTTTTAGGAAAATAGATTTATTTCATTATTGTAGGGACCTCCAGTAGATATATAGGTATATAGCCATTGGTTCCATGTCAAGCAAACTTGAGTTTAAGTTTATTTTTTTAAATATTTAAGTTATTTTAATATTTAATAAAATTTGTATATTAAATTTAATTTTTGAAAAAAAAATTGGAAATTTAAAAGCTGTTATTTTATTTATTTTAAATGATGGAACTTGCTGATTTGACTAATTTCCAGTAAAAAGTAACTTTTTAGAAATATAAAACATTAAAAAAAAACGGAGCTCAGCTTATTGAGGTTGTAACAAATTCTACAATTAACGAAGATTTTTCACCTTCTCCCAAGCTCAATCAGATTCTTCCCCGAGCTTAATTCTATTTATTTCTATCCTTGTTTAGGTAAACTAATAGTTCTTTTTTCTAATTATGGTTTTAATCCAATTTATTTAATATTTCTTTTTTTTAATTATTTTTAAACTCAATTTATTTAATGATGATGATAATGATTAACGTCCACGAAGACCTAATTGGTTTATCGAACCTTAAGAGGGTAAGTGATTACTTGTGATTCTTTAGAATTTTGTTTCTATGCTCGAAAAGCATTAAGAGAAGCTTTCCAAGATTACCATACTTTTGTTGAGTTAAGAGGTTAGGAAGGTTGTTAGTGTGATCAATATTTTGAAAATGAGATCTAATATGGGTATAGGTTGGACAATCTAAGAAAAAATGTTTTTCGTCCTCAACCTTCTTAGTGTCACAAAGATGACACACTCTTTCATCCCATGGCGTTTTACGAATTGAGAAATGCCTAGTTTCACTATGGAGCTCGTGAGAATTTGTTCTTATCTTAGCAATGTTTATTTATTTATTTACACTTGGAAAAACAGATAGATAATTTTGATCTTCTAGATTAGGGTTAATTACATCTTTATAATACCTTAATTTTATTTTTTCCTCTAACTCTTTATCACACCACATTTTTTCCTTGAATTTTGATTTGACGCTTCTTTTAATAGTATCTTTATTCTGCAAAATGGTTTCTTCCATGATTCCCCAATAGTTTATCTAAGACCGAGCGTCTTTATGCCATCCTCTCTTGAGTCAATGGTGGTTATGACTGATTTTGAAGCAATTTTAGGTAGCCTCTTGTCTTCCATGTTGTTTAACTTGTTCTTATACATTAGGTATCTAGTCATAGCCATGCTCTCAATGGGGGAGAGGCTTCTTTCTATGAAGAGGATGGGATAGGGCGTATTTCCTTTAATTTTTAGATTATAATTTATAAAATTCTTTTGTATTTTCTCTATCTTTCTCCAGTATTCACGAGAGATACTACAACCCCAGACTTCACATCCATAAAGAATAGCAGGTATAAGAAGAGTCTCAAAGAGGAGTTTATTCTTATCTCAACTCCAAATATCAACTGATTTACAATTGTTTTCAATCCCATAATAAGCTTTCCATCCCCCAATAATCCTTTTCTCAATGCTACAATTCCAATTGAGCTTGTAGTGAATATCAATTCCAAGATATTTGTATGGTTTCACTTCCTCCAATTTGTTGTTTCCATAAACAAAGGTATAATAAGGGATTTTATTGGATTTAATAATCATAACCTTAGTATTATTATTATTAACAGTCATACCCATATTGGGGCAAATATCCTTGAGGATTCTTGGTTGGTTTTCAAGGTCATGGGGATTCCTTGCCATAATAATGATATCATTGGCATAAAGAAGAAGATTTATGACTATACCAGTAACAGTAGGGCCGACAAAGCCTGTTTTTTCCAAGCATTCTTCTAACTTATCAATGTATATGCCAAAAATGGTAGGGGACAAGGGACAACCTTGTCTGACTCTGATATTGTAGTTAATCTCTTTTGACCAACCCTCAGTGTTTTTAAACTTAGCAATAATGTTCTCATACATCCTTATTGCAACATCTTTCAACTCGAGAGGCACTTTTATCTCTTCCAACCTATTCCAAATTTTTTTCCTAGGAACTATGTCAAAATCTTTTCTAAAGTCAACAAAACAACAAAAAAGATTGGTTTTAGTATTGCAAAACTTCCCTACAATGATCCTAAAGGTAACAAGATTGTCCATAGTTTAATGATATCTCCTAAACCCGGCCTGGAATTCAACTCTTTTACTGTGACTTTCTAGCCAAATGCTAATCTTCTTTTCTAAAATAATTCCATAAAGCTTGGCTAAAATCAGGCTAATCATAATGGTCATATAATTAGAGGTAATTTTTTTATCCCCATTTTTAAAAATAGGAACAATGAGGCTTTGAGTCCAAGGTTTAGGGAAGCCTTCCTTGACTGCTAAATTGAAGAACTTGTGTATGTGAGGCATAAGGATTGACCCTCTGATTTTAAAAATTTCATCTTCGTAGCCTTCAATTTCCTTAGCTTTCCCATTTGTGAGTCTCTTAACCCCGAACTCTATGTCATATAAAGAAAAGACATCTTACTTTGTAGGTACAATAGGAATTTTGTCCATTGCATTAGAGAACTCGTAAAGACTTTGAAGGTAGAAATTTCATTCCGTTAAGGGAAACCTAATATTTTCTTTAGTATTGTGTTTTAGAATTTATCTCCATAACTTCTTAGGACACAACTTGTATAGTTGTGAAATTTGTTGTTTCCTTTTATTGATATAATATATTTTTTTCCTTTTAATTAGGGATTTGTACATATTGATCTTATCGAGTTTTAAGGGCTCATTAGAAGCATCCCTAATGGATTTCCTAGCAATTTTACATTCTTTATCATACCAAGGGTTGGTTGTTCTATTATTATTTTTATGGGACACCTTGAAAAAGAACTTGTTAATAGAAGT
>JASDQU010682272.1:10919-30283 GCA_032191745.1 Picea mariana | reverse complement strand
TAATAATTCACTTTAAAAGATAATCAAATCAATGCACTTAAAAAAATAGAGACTGAAGTCCAACAAATACAAAAATCTATACTGATGAAAGTATAAAAACATTTCCTCCTTTCATATAGGTCTAATATAAACCTTTACCATACAAACAAAAAACATGATGGGAGCAAGTCTTGTAGTGCTAGCTCAAAATAAAGGAAATTCTGATGCACAAAAAACAAAATGTCTTTGCACCATACAACACACTACTGAATATTATAGTATTCATTTGTCCCTTCATTTCCTCTATGCCAACGAACATAGGATACATGACCTTCTGGTTCTCCTAAATCTTCATTGGAAAGAAATTATGCTTCAGAATTGCATTTCCTGTGAGCATGGTGAAAAGTAATATTCTAGAAATTCTTGATAAGGATGAGGACCCTATTTTTCCAACCTTCTAAGGAACTTACCTCAAATATATCCTTTTTGGAAAGACAATCTATTATCACCCTGAAATCTCCCATCACTTGGATATTGTGATAAGACATCAGATCTGCAAGTAAGAGTGTAGCCCATTTAACAATTAATTCTGACTTGAAGTTTGTTCCTCTACCACACTTATAAATCCATCTTATAATAGTAGAATATTGAGTTTTCATGATACCTCCCACCCCAACAATAGTTCCATTAATCTGTGATGCCCCATCAAACCATGCAAAAACATCCCCCACCTGAAAGGGAACATGAACAGTCTTTGAAGGTTTATCTTTCACTGTCCCAGAAGAGCAATTGTCAATAGCCAATGCTTTGGATAGAACTTCTTGGATCGTTGGTTTCAGGGATGATTTTAAGGATGGAAATTTATTTTAAAATGTAGAAACCTTGGTGAATATTATTATCCTTCATATGCGAACTATAAAATGTTTAGCGATATTTTCGTAAAAATATTCAAATTTCTATGTATTTTATATAGTTTGTATAAAAATTTGGTGATTTTTAAGGTAAAATAACTTTATCCAATAGAATTTGGGTGAATCATTTTTAGAATAGAGAATCATTTTTTGGGAAAAACCATGGAAAATTAGCCCATGAGAAAAATTTAGCCCCTAAAATCATCCCTGGTTGATTTATGATTTTCAAAAATAGATTTATTCTTCTCTATCCAAATATTCCAACACAAGTGTGCAACAAGTGTGGGAGAAGAGTATGTGTCCTCAAAAACTGACTTAAATCATTCTACCACAATATTCCCAATCAGATTGTGTTTAAATTTATGATTTAATATCTAATGGTTTCCTTATAATTTTTACACAGCACACAATAGCTATGACCAGGTGGGAAATTAATGAAAAGGTGAGAAATGGTTTCCTTATAATTTTTACACAGCACACAATAGCTATGACCAATCCAACCCCGCGCCTGCAAAGAGTCCTAGGTCAATATCCTTCCTTCCACAATTAACCAGACAAATAAATTTATCTTAAGATGAATATGCCAATGCCAGATTGAGAGCTGCCATCTATCAATCCTCTTCAATCATTTGGTAGTAACAATACCATGATAATTTTCTTTTACCGAAGGTATACCAAAATTGTCTCCCACTATCCACATGAGCTTATCTTTTGTATTATGTAAAACAATCCCTGAATCATTAAGTTCCTTGCGGAAGAGATCTCATTATGTAGCCAAACTGCCCCTAAGATTAATATCAATGCTTGTTAACCGATAGTCACATAGAGATGTGCTATTTGAAAATTTCCTAGCCTGTGCCAATGTGTATATATGATTTTGATTAAGCATTGACACTAGAGACTGAGATAAGAAGGTAATATTTCCCAAGACTATATTCTTGTCTGTACCAATGGATATAAGTTGACTCGAACTAGGTTCCCAACATAAACAATGTAGGATCATATGCATTGATGCAATTAAACCACGCCAGATCTTTGAAATTTCTCTTTGTTCAAAGTTTAAAGATCTTGATCACTAAGAAATAGTCAAATGTGACAGATACTTATCCATACTGATCATGTGCCACATTCCTCCACTAGTGATCACCCTCCAAAGAGTGTGCCACCAACGCTTCGCTGAAATAAAAAATATTTAAGAAACCCCACCCCACAAATTCTTTAGGCAATGCCAACTTTTCCCAATTGCATAGATGGATAGTACCAAAATCCTGATTCTTCTTCCATAAAAAAATGTACATTATCTTTCTAATAGAACTTAAAACCGAACCAGGATTAAGATCAAGGGACATCCAATAAATGAAATGATATTCCAACACGGCTTTTAATAGAGTGTATCTACCTCCCAGGGAAAGCCACTGGAAGCACCAATTACTAATTTTCTTTTCCATTTTCTTAAGGAGCCAACACCAATCACAAGCCCGATACATACTAGTTTTGAGGAAGAAACCTAGGTACTTAAACCCCGTCTCTAATTCCTCAAAATTGAAAGGAAAACGTGCTTTGAAAGGTCTCAGATCATCTTCCAACAAGCCTTCCTAAAGTACTATAGATTTAGAGATATTAATCAACAATCCATAAGTTGAACATAAAGTTTTAAGAACCTTGTCGATATCCATCCATTCCTCTACACTAGGCTTCAACAGTATCACAACATCATAAAAAACAAGAACATGTATAATTTTAATAGTTCTAGAAACTTTCAACCCTGTAAGCCTTCCTTCGAACTTCTTCTCATTTAATAACAGAATTAAACCCTCCATGACAAGGATGAACAATAACGGGGAGAGAGGAAATCCCTGTCTGAGCCCCCACTCACTTTTAAATAAAGCTGTAGGTTCCCCATTTATCAGTACTAAATAGGAGGTAGACATTACACAACTCATAATCTGCCATGTCAAATCCATTCCCAACCCAATCTGAATAAGTATGATCCTCATCCCATCTAATGCAATCGTAAGATTTATTAAGGTCAATATTTAATACTAAATCTTTGGTTTTCTTCTTTTTTAAACTATGGAGACATTCATGCACAATACCAATGGCATCATGTATTCTTCTACCTTGAAGAAAACCCAACTGTTCTTCATAAATTGATCTAGACAACATTGGTTTGATATGATTCTCTAAAACTTTGGAAATGATTTTGTATCATAAATTACAAAGTGAAATAGGCCTAAAGTCATCGAAACATTGAGGTTTATTAACTTTTGGTATTAATGCAATAAAAGTAGTTGTTAAACCTCCCACTATTTTGCCTCTAGTTCTGTTTCTTCAGCCATCTCCAGAAGATCCCCCCACAACTGTTTCAAATAAATGAACTCTACTGACCATCCATTGGGACCCGGGCTCTTGTCCATTTTCAATTTCTTTAAAATTTCTTCTATATCCTCTAATTTAATCGGTGCATAGAGGGAGAGTGCTTCCTCTTCAGTAACCATTTTTTTAAAAGAGTAGCAACCCTGACTTGTTCAGTAGAAAAGGGAGAAGCCTTTTCTTTATACATCTCCTTAAAATACTTAAGTACTTCATTTTTAATGTTCTCTTGCCCTATAACAACTTCCCCAGATTCATCCAAGATATCCCATAAGGGATTAGTTATTATTCTAAATTTTGCAAAAATACGGAAAAATTTTGTGTTATTGTCTCCACTTTGAAGCCAAATAGCCCTACTACACTACCTCCAGTATTCCTCCTTTTCCCAAAGAATATTATTTCTTACGATTTCCAATTCCTTCACTAAATATTCTTGGGCCATCCATCCACTTCTAGTTGAGTTTTTATGGATACACTCTGTAATTTATTCTTATAGATTCTTTAAGTGTGGTTCTATTCTTAATTTCCTCTCCTTCAACCAAATTTTAATCTGTAGCTTAAGGTCCTTAAGTTTCGAAATAAGCCTATTTTGTTTTCCACTTTCACCTAGGTACTTCAGATCATTCCAAATCTGTTTAACCAAATTCTCAAAACTTCAATCATGGGTCCAAAAAGGATACATCTTAAAAGGATAGTAAAGGTGAGTAGTAGGAAGATCCAATTGAAGTAAAATGGGAGCATGGTATGAGATGTAAGGGTATTCCACACAAGACTGATAAATATCAGCCGAAGCTAGAAAATCCTTAGAAATGAAAGCCCTGTGTAACCTCTTTGCAATAAGTTTTTTGCTAGTCCAATTGTTCCTCCAAGTTCAGATAAGCTTCCCCTGAAGAATATCAATAATACCAAGGCACAGGAAGAAATTATTGAAGAAACCTGCCAAGCAACCCAGAGTTCTAACACCTCCCCAAATCTCACCAGAATAGAGGGTCAAATTTAACTCACCCACTAGAATCAAATTGTTTTTTGATAACAAGCTCGATCTTCCCAGGCACTCCTAAAAAACTTTACACTCCACACAAGGTCCATAAGTGTTCAAAATATAAACATGTCTCCTAGTGGCAATATAAAATCCTGACAAGAAGATGCCACTACAAGTTAGAGAGGGAATTAAATAAAAAAAGTTGGGGTACCATGATACCATTAAACCCCCTGAACTCCCATCATAATTTACTGCAGAACATAGCCAATTTGGTCGAATCTTAAACATGAAGTCACGAGCCCTTTTTGCAAGTACCATAGTCTCCTGAAACAGAACAATCTCAGGTCTAGTTTTGTCTAGTACCCTGCACACCGAGGCTAGTTTTAGGGCACCCTCAATCCCTCTTATATTAAGTGAAAGTAACAAGATTAGTTAGTTTGAGCAAGGGCTTTACATTATCTAAGTGCCCCATAGTTGGTAGGGTTAGTAGGACCAATATTCAAAGTATCCTTAATTTCTTTCTTCCTGGCAGTTCAGGTTTTTATGGGAGGGGTTTCAAAACCCAGTTTCCGAGACCAAAAAAAGTATTTCTCCTTTGTACCCACCATTAAATTTGAACCACTAGTCTCCCCACCAGTGGAACTAGAAAATTGTAAAGCCTTTCCCTGGATAATAGGTAATAGATTGATGGAAGAATGATCCTTCAAAAAAGGAATAAAGGAGTCTAAAACCGCTTCAAGGGAGACATCTGAGTCCTCCGGTTCATGATAAACTGGGTTGTTGGGGGAATAAACATTTAAAACGGGAGGAGAAACATGACTTGGTTAAGTTAACACTGAGTCCACAAGGGACAAAGGACAAAAACTGTTAGGTAAAGTCAGAGAATTGGAAAGGTTCCCCGACAGTGGCAAGAATGGGACCAAAGCAATATTAGTCAAAACTTTGGAAGGTAAAGTAGAAACAAGGGGAATAACAGGCTTCGTAAGTTCACTCACCCACACCTCAGTCAAAGGACAAGAGAGTGATATACACTGAGAAAAACACTTCGAGGAGCTTAAGGTTTCTTTTTCCAAATTCAAGAGTAGAAAAAAAAGAAGGACAGTGATTTTTGAGCTTACTTGAGAGTGTTGAATCCAGTTCCGGTTCTTCCAAGTCAAGTGAGCAATTTCCTAGACCAGCACTATAGTAATCCATATCAATCGAAATATCAATATAATAATTTATAGAAATATCATCCTCTTATTCATATTTCTCCTCATACAAAACTTTACAATCCCTGTGAAGATATCTGGTACTATGACATAGGCTACACCGAAAGGGTATGGCTAAGTAATCAATTCGCTGCAAAAGACTCCTCCCTCAAGACTTAATCTCAAGAGTTTCAGGAATACCATGACTTATATCCATTTCAACTAAAATTATATAAACTTTCCGCACACGCGAAGCTAACATACCTCTATCAACCAAAATAAAGATGCCAAGAGGATCACCGATATCCTTCAATGCTCCTTCATTCCACATGTGTAGNGCCTCTACACATGTGGAATGAAGGAGCATTGTAGAGGCAAGCCTGAAAAAAGAATCTAGAAATGTCAATACATGAAGTATTCGGTCTCTGGATTGAAAGACACCATCCATTTTTTTATCATAAAGCTACTATCCCCGTTCAGCCACCTCTGTGCTAAGAGATTTTCAACATCATCAGGAAAATGACAGATATATCCCCACCAAACTTTGGAGAGTTGCATGAGCTCCGTAGCGTATCCTAACATAGGCAACCAGACTCTATCCGACCAGACTGGGAACTTTTCTCAGCATAAATGCCCGTAGGCGAACCTCCCTACTAAATCACAAAGAGCTAACCAAAAAGTATACTCAAGGCCAACGTTAGAGCCGAGAACCATTTTTCTATTTACCTTGTTTGAATTCCAGTTCTTCATCTGGAAGACCGATAGGTGTTTTGTTTTTCCAAGTGAAACTAGAGGAGCACTCCCAAAGTTCCACTACTTTACTCCACAACCCGTTCTGGAAATAACATTTTACGAGAAAGTTTCTACTAGACTAGGGAGTGTAGCCTTAGTATAATCCAGTAGAAGGTTAGTACTACCTAAGCCTCCAATTGGTTGGTCACCAAAGTTCCGTAAAGGAATTCTATGCTTCGAAAGTTCCATAGTAGTCGGGTAATCTGATAATAATCCAGCCTCCTTCCAAAATTTATCATCCTCCTCATTAAGGAGATCATTAATATCCTTAATAAGTACCGATTTACTACCAGTAGTCATTAAACCGCCAACTGACAACTCCAATCCCCACCTCCAAAATCAAGGGTTGACAAAGTGCTCAACCCACGAGGAGAAAAAAAATGCCAGTTAAAATAAAGGAAAATAGGAGAGACAAGACAACACTCGAGGGTTCATAGCTCAAGTGGAAAGTAAAATAAATAAAACAGTGAAGTGTAAATATGAACTAGTTTCTGAGAAGGGAAAAATAAATAGTCATTAATAAAACTGAGAAAACCGACACCAAGGAAAAACTTAAGTAAGGAGAGCCGGAAAAAAAAATCAAAAGAAAGGGAATTAAGGGTAGAACAGGAACCAATTCAAATACTAATCCATAACCAGAATGTTAATCCATTCCTTACATCTATGATACAAGCTAAACAAAGAAAACTTACGAACCAGTCCCAATAGGATTTTCCCGCCATCAACATTCAAATCTCTATTTTTTCTTAAACTCCCTTTGACTCTCTCCCAACAATGAATATTAAGAGAGATTAACAAATCTATTATGCACATTGACACAATAAAGTTCATTATCACTAAAACAATAGCATCCTAAATAACATTATATTTGAGGCCAGTAGCATAATAGGAATCCAATAAACTATCTATATATGAAAATAATCATAATCTATCTATTATGATAAATAACAATCTATATGATATATTAGATTATGATCCATATATTATTCTATATATCTCAAATCATATTTATATTAATTTACATTATATCATATATTTATATATCAATATCATCAACTTTAAGAATATGATCCAAGTAGAATATAGATTAGATTCAAAATTAACATAAATCAATATGTTAGATTAAATTTAAACATCTCATGGATCCATGTTTTTTGAATTGAGGTTTGTTTTTAAGGTTTCATTATGTTCATATATTTTTGAATGTAATATCTAACTATTAAAAAATGAAAATCAAAGTATAAAGAGGATATGCTTTTGAAGATATAAATTTATGCTTAATCTATTCAAAATGTATAATTAAGATTTCATCCATTACCAAAATAAAGATTATTTCAAAACTCAAGAGTTTTGAGTTTGTAGTAGATTGATATGTTCCAATCATGAAAGCTAAAAGAGAATGAAATATCAATAATTGAATATCTCCATTTATTTCAATAATAATATAACACAACAATACAACATATTTATTTTAGTAATGATATAACACAACAATAAGGCATATTGATTTCAGTCATTACACAAAACAATAGGTGACGATATTCAAAATGATATTCAAAAAAATGATTTAAAGAAATATGGGAGTAGAAATGATTTTCAATGATATAACACAAAGAAATATGGTACATTTATATTATATATGGTACAATGACAAAATATTTAAAACAATTATTTGTTATGACTTCAGTAGTACATAATCCAAAACAATGCAATGCACTGATTTTAGTAAATGTAACATCCCTCTCGAGTATGCACTGAGCGAACTTATTCTTTGATGACACTTCCTTGCAAGTGATTCGGATTATTATACTATTGGGCATTTGACTATGATTATGAGCTGTTATGATTGATGACACGCTATTTTTCTATATTGATACAGACATGTGCTATTGACTTGGTTTTCCTGAGTTTGCAGTATTTTGGACCTTGAGGATGTAAAGGCATCGTTGAAACCCCTTAGACTCTAGATCGAGTCAGGGAGTGGACTATTAGGGGTTTGATTGTTATATATATGACATTTGTGAATCTGATTAGATGATATGATTATGGATACTATTTCTGACATGATTTGTTGATGATGCAGGATGACGGTTGCTTGTCGACCAAACTCACATGTGGAGTACAGGGGTCATGCACCATAACGAGAGGCATTCAGGGAGAGGTGTGGAAAACAATGGTTCCATAGACTAATAGCACTCTCGTCGTGGCTCGAATTGTAGGTTAACGATTACCTAGTTCGATAAGACCCACAATGTCATGAGGGTCAAGTGTGACAGTTGCTCATGATGATTCTAAGGGGCACGCAATAAGGAAGGGGCCTTATTCCTTAGAGGCCCTTAATCTTTCACAAGATCACTTGGAGGAGTATTGAATCCAGGGGATTTCATGTCTACCAAGTCATTTAAGAGGTGAGTGGAACCCTTGGAGCACGTAGTGCATTCTAAAGGGCACATTGCGCAATAAAAATAGAAAGAGGCGAGCGACACCCTTGGAGCATGTAGTGTGTCTTCAAGGGCACATCGCACAAGGGAAATAGAATGAGGCGAGTGGCACACTTGGAGAACCTAGTGCATATTGAAGGGCACAATGTGTTGTTTTTAATAAATGAATAAACCTAGAGGGCCTTAGAATGAATAACTTGATAAGAAATATTTAAAAAAAATTTCCCTAATCAAATGTCTCCCAACCTCGAAAATTAAAATCTAGGTCTAGGTGATACTTGTGGTAAAAGAAAAATATTTATATAAAAACAAAAATATAAATAATAATGATAATCATCATTAATCATGTGACGAGAAAGGGGTAAGAAAGTCAATCAATATATAAAAATCTTTTGGGGGATAAAATTTAAAAACAGGGAAAAGGGAGAAATAATTGTTTTGTTACATATGGTAATTAAAAATTTATTAATTAAAGAGGAAAGGGGAAAAACTGTAATTTTATACACTTTCCAATTTGAGTTTTAAATGAAAAGAGAAAGGGGGAAATTTAAAAGAATTATGAAACTAGGAAAATGTGGGAAACATAAAAATAAAAGGGAAACACAAGGAAAAAGGAGAAAGACTAAATTAGTAAGGTATCTAGCATTTAAGAACTTTCTAAATTAAACTCAACTAGTAAATTATTAAGTGGGTAAGTCATTAAAAAGTGTAAGGGAATATGGGGACACCTAGGAGTGATTATAGGAAATATTTTAGGTGGGTGAGAGAAATAAGAGTAATTAATTAATTACGTAAATTAATTTATGGTGCAATGAAGGGGATGGGTGACACATGTATGGGGAGTATTTTTATGAATTAAATTATTGAACAATAAATTAAATGGTAATTTGGGAAAGTAAATGACTTATAAATTCTATATAAATGAGGGAGAAGGAGGAGGATGGATCTCTTCTAGGATGCATAATGTTACACTGTAGAAATTTAGACCTGACTAACTTAGCTTGTGGGAGTTGGGATACCCAGCTCAGTGAGGAGTGGTAGCCCGACCTTGCGAGGTGAGTTGGGAGCTAGTTGTTCTCTGGTAGTGTGTGTGGCCCATTTGCAGCTCGGGGGGCTAAGGGGCAAGAAGATTACCTATTGCATTGCCTGGGAGGTATCGATGAAGTATCATTGATCGGCAAGAAGAAGCTGCACGAAGTGCATGGGACAACGACTACGAGTGAGCAACTTGGGATACGGTACGCTTTCTTTTTATCCTCATGGTAGATTATTATTTACCTTACACTTTCATTTCTATACTTTTATTTGGGTAAATAAAATGTTTGAATTAGCATATTAATTGAGAACTTAGTTTCCCCATAGCCTTAAGCTCACTGCTTGACTTGATTCCCTTGGCATTCGATCCTTGAAGCTGTGACTGTTCGATTGATTTTATTGATTTGTGATGAGTTTTCTCTTTTTAATTATCCCTCGTACCTAAATAATTAGTCCACACCTAAGCATTCAACCAGGATTTGGATTGACGGTAATCACTTAAGTTTTAATAGACCTATAGATCCTAACGCCCTTATTTTATGTCCATGGATGATGAGCGAAGGATGTGTTGCCCAGTCATCTACCCCTATTGATTGTTCCTGGTTGACGGATTTCCTTGTGCTTTTTCGAGTGAGTACTGATGTGATTTTTATCCTTTCCTTCGGCAATCTACTTATTGCCCTCTACATTTAATGAATTGTCCACTGCGTTTTTAATGAATTGTCCTCTGTGTTTTTAATGAATTGTTTTCTGCGTTTTTATGAAAGGACCTCTATTTTTTTTAAATGGCCTCTATGATCTCATAGATATACATTACTGCGAATTTAAATGATCTGCATTACTGTAAATTTAAATTAAATATTTTTATATTGCTACAAATGTATTACGGTGAATTCACATACTGTATGATGATTGGGATATATATTTACTGTGATTGGGTGGAACACTGTGCACGGAAGTGACCTTATATGTCCTCATTCTATTGGGTTATTCTATTTAAACTTGACAACAATTATATGGTTGATGACAACATTGACTGCACCTTCTTAGGGCTTATGTGCATAACAATCAGACAAAAATCTTAGTGTATGAGATTAGTGATTATGTGATCCAGATTATGGATTAGCGAATTCATTTTGTATGAATAGTGATTCTGGGCTAAGAATAGCCAGTACGTGAATCACGATTATCTAGTTACCTAGCAACTAAATAGTGTAGCGTGTTAAGTGGTGGTGTTTTATATTTCTTTTACCAGGCCTTTAAGCTAGATACCACACCATAAATATCATAACTTTATGTATAGTTCCTTATGCAATTTTGACAGTGAAGTTCTTGGCCCTGATATCCTTTTTAAATGCCTTGCGACATCGATGCCCTTTCATGTCAGTCCCCTACCCCCGACAGTTTATTTCTCCTTGATTAAAATGCATTATATTCTAGTCATATTTTGTTTAGATTCCCAGGTGACCTGTCAAGCTACACACATTTTGTTTTTGACAGGCAATATATAATTGATTGAAACACATTATATTTTTGGTCAGATTTTGTTTAGACTACCAGGTGACTTGTCAAGCTATACGCATTTCATTTTTGACATCCAATCTATAAATGATTAAAACAAATTATATTTCTGGTCAAATTTTGTTTAGATTGGTAGGTGACCTGTCAAGCTACACGCATTTGTTTTTGATAGCCAATGTATAATTGATTAAAACACATTATATTTCTCGTCATATTTTATTAGATTGCCAGGTGACATGTCAATCTACACGAAATTCGATTTTAATTTGACAGCCAATGTATAACCTTTATTAAAACGCATTATATTCTAGTCATTTTTTTTTATTAGATTTCCAAGTGAATTGTCAATCTACACGAAATCCGATTTTAATTTGGTAGCCAATGTATAACCTTGATTAAAACACATTATATATTCTAGTCATTTTTTTTATTTAGATTGTGAGATGACTTGTCAAGCTACACACATTCTGTTTTTTTTAATTGACAACTCATGTATAATTTAGACAATATTTTTATAGCAATGGTAATTTATATTTACTTTATATGACAATTTATTAGCAATTTTGTAAACGACCTCTTCATTTGAATAATAGACAACCTTTAAATTTAATTTGACCAGACTTGTCCATTAGTTTTAACATTGATTAAACTAGACTTGTAAAATTAGATTGAAATTGTAGTTTATAGTTTTAGTATTGATTAAAAATTGATTTGTCAAATTAGATTGTAATTATTGACAAATTGTAATTTTAGACTTGGTGAATTTGATTGTATTTAATGTTAAATTTGGTTGTAAATTAATGACTAATTTATAATCTAGACTTCCTAATTAGATTATAATTAATGCTAAATATATGCTAATTATTGACTAGTTTAGACTTGATGAATGAATGGGTTGTTGGTGAAGTAATGTATTAGCTTGTGCTCTCCTCGAACACCGTCATATAGCATCTTGTTGATCTGTTGTTTGGAGTGTGGGTGTAGTCCTCTTGTCAATAACTCAAGTCCTAGCAAGCTGGGTTCATCTAGAGTCTTTGGTCCAGATAGGTTTTGCAGTGCCAAGGTTATAGTCATGCCTATCACCAGGGGAAGACATGATTCCTGATGAGGGGATCATTGTGCGCCCTAAGGGATAGAGGTGAGGGATAACTTGGTCGGGGTCTCTACTACCCATTGTGGGTGTTATTTTTTGTAGTTGTTTGGGGTTTGGCTGGTAACGCCTTCATGCGCTTGGTTGTGCACCATCAAGGTCCTGGTTAACTGGTCGTCGAGGGCGTTGTGTCGGGATGGGGATGTTTTCCCTTAGCTTGTATGGGAGGTCATGCTATGTCGAGAGAGTAGCCATTTTTTCTTGTTGTTTTACACTTGTTTCACTGAGTTGCTCTTGTGCCAGTGCGTGGAATCTTAGTTGTATGTGGCCTATTCGTCCAACATGGTGCTCTCCGTCAGATATCTTATTTAGTTATAATCGTTGTTGTCATTCGATTTAAAAAAAAGATTCAACCTTTTTCTTCACTTGTAGTCGTAACGAAGTGGTCATTACACATGGTATCAGAGAGGGTTCAATCTATGACTTGGGAACACTTTGGCTTTCGTTGTTATGATATTTTATTATAAGGTTGCTAATTAAGTTGACTTGTATTTTTATAGGTAACCATGGTTAGAGGACGTCATGGAGTCAGACGACAAGGTGCTAGGGGAGGAGGCACAATGCCTCCAGTAGCATTCACTACTGAGAAGGAGATGAGCAGGTTGTCGGGTAGGAGCAGATAGAAGTGGGTGATGTGGTTGGGTTGATGAGGTATTTCCAACAGATGTTTGAGGCATTGATCATCCGTTTGGACAGAGATGAGGCTAGGGAACTAAAACCCCATGAGGGTCCACCGTGAATTCCGGTTGGTACTGATAGCATTCACTGTGAACTCGAGATGGTCAAATTTCTCGAGTTCTTTGGTTCCCTAGATGAGTTCAACACCTTACGATAGGGTGGTTGTACGGTGCCTGAGTATGAGACTCATTTTATGGAGTTTCTTTTATATGATATGCATCTTAATACTGAGAAACTTAAGGTCAACAAGTTTGTGTTCAGCCTTAATGGAAACATACTTACAAAGGTTAGGATTCTGATGCCTCAAACCTTGCATGATGTCGTCTAGAAGGCCCTCATAATAGAAGAGGAGCTTATCATTGGGGTTCACAGCAGGACTTCAGCGACACCAGTAGTGAAGGTGTCATATGGTGTGTGGTATCACCAAACACTAGCCCGACATATGCCTGGATATCTTGGCTTCCAGAGAGGATCCACTTCCACTACACCTTAGCGACCGACACCTCATTATCAGACACCTTATCGGGAACCACAACATCAACATCAGCGTCGACCACACTAGTAGAAATTTAGGTCTGCTCAACAGAATAGACCAGGATTTCAGATCGATGGGCTGTCATATTCTACTTCGGGTACGAGGAGTACTGGATCAAAGAAGGTGTGTTTCACGTGTGGGGAGCCACGCTACCAGCGTGACTACCCAGAGGAGAGGACTAGATCATTTGGATCATCCAGACCCACTACCATGGGAGATTTGGGCAAGGCCCATCGGATTCATGTAGTGATGAATAACTGCTAGGTCGAGCACCATTCGACTGTGCTTGATACATCAGGTACCATCACTGACGAGACCCTTAGTATTTTGATAGATCCCGGTGCTACTGAGAGTTTCATTTATGATGCAACGCTAAAAAGAATTAAGGTAAAGTTAGTCGAACAAGATGAGTTTAGCTTTGTAGAGATGGCTTTGTGAGCCAAACAAAAGGTTGGAGGAAAGGTTATAGGCTGTACCTTTAACCCGGGAGAGTTTGTCACCAGGGCCAACCTGTATGTCACGATATTAGGATCTTATGACGTCGTGATCGGTATGGACTAGCTCGAGTAACACAAGGCGATACTCAACTGTAAGACAAAACTATTGAGCTTGGTTGATGATGAGGGACAAAGATGCATGATTGTAGGACAAAACCTGAGATTTTCCCCGAGGTTCATGTCTTCCTTGCAACTATGTAAAAGCATGCGGAAGGGATGTAAGCTTTATGTGATCCTTGGGTTAAATGAGAAGGGCGTATCAGAAGGTCTAGAACACTACCAGTGGTGAGAGAGTTTGCAGACGTCTTTCCTGAGGAGTTACCCAATATTCTACTGGAGAGGGAATTGGAGTTTACCATAGACCTAAAACTGGGGACTGAACCGATAGCTAGAACGACTTATCAGATGTTGACTCCAGAGTTACAAGATTTGAGAATGCAGCTGAAGGAATTCCTAGACCTCGGAATGATACATCTGAGTTTGTCACCATGGGGTGTGCCTGTTATTTTCATATGAAAGAAGGATGGGTCATGGAGGCTCTTCATTGACTATTGTCAATTGAACAAGGCAACGATCAAGAATCAATATTCGTTGTCGAGGATTGTTGATTTGTTCGATCAGATGAAGGGGTCAACGGTGTTCTCAAAGATCGATTTACGTTCAGGGTATCACCAGTTACAGATCAAGGAGGATGGCGTCCCTAATACTACATTTAAGATAAGGTTTGGGAATTACAAGTTTACTATTTTACCATTTGAAATGACAAACAACCAAGGGGTATTTATGAGTTTGATAAATGGGGTGTTCCACAAGTACTTGGACAAGTTCATCCAAGTGTTCGTTAATGATATTTTCATTTACTCTCGAATGATGGAGGAGCATGAAAAGAGCTTGTGCTTGGTGCTACAATGTATGGAAGAGCATAAAATGTACGGGAAGTTGTCCAAATGCTCGTTTTATCAATCGAGGATTCACTACTTGGGGCACGTCATCTCTGACAAAGGTATAGTCATCGATCCAGCAAGGGTCCAGGCTATTATGGAATTACCTGTGCCAATGAATGTCCTGAAAGTTCCTAGCTTCATGGGTTTAGCAGGATACTATTGAGGGTTCGTCGAGGGATTTTTGAGTATAGAAAATCCAATCATGGAATTGCAGAAGAAGAACAAGAAGTTTGTTTAGACCAAGAAATGCATGGAAGAATTTCGGAGGCTAAAGGAGTTGATGGAAATTACACTAATACTAAAGGTCTCTGACATGGATGCAAACTTCTTGGCATGCACTCACGCATCCAAAGAGGGCTAAGACGGAATCTTGATGCAAGACAGTCGAGTGATCTCTTACATCTCAAGGAAACTGAGAAGGCATGAGGAGAACTATGTGACACACGATTTGGAGTTGTTAGCCATTTTTTATGCCTTGAAGGTTTGGACAAAAATTTGAACTAAAGATGGACCACTACGGACTATAGCACATCTTTACGCAAAGTGACCTATACGTGCGACAATGATGTTGGTCGGAACTTCTTAGCGAGTACAATTTTGACATTTCTTACATAAAAGGAACATTGAACTAAGTGGTAGATGAATTGAGTTGGAGACCACATATTTTTGATGTTGCCTCTTTAAAGGAATCTACGTGAAAAGATTCTAACCTTACAACATGACGATGACTAGTAGAAAGAGATCAAGGATTTTATCGGACAAAACAAAATGATGGTACCAAGATTTGAAGGAATTACTTTGACGAGGATTGATTATTGAGATTTAAAAATTGGATTTACGTACCATTGAACGATGAGTTGAGAAGGTTGATCCTAAATAAGGCTCATAGAGCAGTATACATGGCTCACTTGGGATTCACGAAAATGAGGGCGGACCTTAAACCCTTATTCTTCTGGAAAGGAATGAAGGCAGACATAGTCAACTATGTAGCCAGATGTCTAGAATGTCAGCAGATAAAGGTTGAACATAGACATCCAATAGGATTACTACAACCACACGCTATTCTAGAATCGAAATGGGAGGTTATTTTGATGGATTTAATCATTGGATTTCCACTGATGGAAAGGAGACACAACTCTATTTTCGTAGTAGTCGACACTCTGACAAAGAGAGATCATTTTATTCCTGTGCGTATGATGTATCAGGCACCTGAAATATTTAGAATTTTCATCAATGATATTGTTAGGCTGCATGGCTTTCCTAAGAGGATTATATCTGATTGAGGATAGATGTTTACTAGAAGAAGCAGGAAGATGATGGAAAGTAGTCTGCACATATCATAAATGAGTCTGTGGATGATCAAAATCCTATGCTCTTGACTTGTAATGTCACTCAAGAAAGTGCCAATGATATTTGGTTTTTGTACTAAAACCTGTAATATTCTCCAAACAAAATATTTATGAAATAACCATTTAAATGAATATGTACTAAGAAGATATAAATAACATAAATCCTAAGAATATACTGTGTGGTCATAAAGGAAATCTGTTGCTTGTCTCGTAGCCCTGGTGGGAAGGGATTTTACAACATAATTTGCTACATAACAAATTTCTTCCGAACAACGTCATCAGAATCCAAACATTTAATCACAAAGAGAAGATGAGGTATGCCAGAATCACCCTGTAACTAAAATTGAGATTCATGAAATTCATCACAAAGCACTGACATAAAACAAGATTAAAGATAACTTGTATTTTTTTTCCTCATCACTTATGACAGATGACTAGGGCATAAATGGATTGAAAAAATAAATTATTTGTCATATTCCACATCTGCTAATCGAACGCCTACAAAGTTGTTTGTAAATCTCTTTAAAAAAATTGAGAGAAGTGGTTGAAACTCTTTTGCAAGACCATGACCTGGAACCGAAAAAATACACCCAAGAAGCTTTACTAAACTCAGTCGCACATCTGGTAACTCGGACTGCACCAATTTTTCATCAAATTTATTGAGCAAGAAAATTCTAGATATACTACACCTATATAACTACAAAATGAAATCCATTTACATAAAACACAATTTGTCTGATAAATTGAAATCTAATAAATTATTGATACATTTTCCCTCAATGTACCTAACTATGGATAATATTGATAAGAAATGAATTATCTTCAAAAGGATTGTGTAGTCTCAATGCATTGACATAGAAATTGTGCTATCTATATACATACATATAGATTATATAGTCATAGATCATGAGTTAGAGAGAAAGGAGAAAGGTGAATCTACCCTAATAAATTACATCGCATACCTTTTCCAATGCAACCGAACCCAATATATAAATCATAATTCCCACATACCAGAATCTGTTGAGTCAAATTTTGAATAATGAATCACAATATCTGAGGTGCACTAATAAATGTGCAATATGATTGCATGATAGTTGTAGATAATGTCATGATAATTTTGTGGATCATTTTGAAATTTGATTTCACCTCACGTTACTGTTGTGATAATGAAGTTGGCATTTGGCTCAACCTTCATAGCCACACACCTCATAATATTCATAGCCACTCTATATCCAGCTGGAGAACTATCGTGTAACAAAAAATAAAAGTAAAATTAAAAATAAATAATAAATAACCAAAACTCATTAATTAAAAGTTAAGAGAATTTAAGAATTACATAAAAAAGAATTTGGAACACTTCACACAATGACACTTCATGAAATTCAAGCTTCTTTAATTTAATCACACCCAACCTCATTTAGTTGTTTGTATAGTCTTCTTCTCTCCTAGTATTCCACATGTTCTGTTAATCCTTTTAAGTAGGATAATTTTCATTTTCTCCATATCTTTCCATTTTACAGGATTGAGATAAAAATTCAATTGGAATTATTATTTATATTTTTCATGTCTCATTATGCTTGAGCATAATCAAGTAGTTGTATTGATTTTAATAGTAATATAACCTAAAACAATAGGGTGCATTAATTTCAATGTTAATGATATTACATTAAACAATAGTGTGCATTGATTCATAACTCCACATCTATCATGTGACCAAAGAGATCGGTCTTCAAGGTGCAAATGTTTCCTCAAATTTTTTACTTAAATTTATTTTTTTACCTCGATAGATTTAATCCCTCTTTACATTAGTTTTTATATATTCATATATATAAATTGATTATTAAATGTACTATATATTATTTGATACACAATAGTAACTTTATACTATTTATTTTCAAATAATATATATTATATGTAATGATCAATTTATATTTATATATGTATATGAAAATGTTAATTTATTTTCTTACTATTATTTTTTTTCAAATTATATATATATATATATATATATATATATATATATATTTGTTTATATATATTTTTTATTGGGATAGTCCAAAAGTATATTATAAATTTATTTTTTGTAAATTATATATATATATATATATATATATATTTTTAAGAAATATTTTTTATTGGATGATATAATGAAAAATGATTTAGCATAATCAAGTAGTTGTATTGATTTTAATAGTAATATAACTTAAAACAATAGGGTGCATTAATTTCAATGTTAATGATATCACATTAAACAATAAAAATACATGCTTAGATTAATTACTATGTGAGATATGAGCCATTCAATATCTTTCTCATATCAGTTTTTAATGAGATGATTTAGTATATATGTTATTCAATATCTTAATCATTCTATTTTGTTATTATTCAACAACTTTTTAACTAAAAATTGTTACTTTGTTATTGATATTATTATTATTACGATTCATAACTCCACATCTATCATGTGACCAAAGAGATCAATATCTTAATGTCTTCGAGGTGCAAATTTTTCCTCAAATTTTTCACTTAATTTTTTTTTCTACCTCAATAAATTTTATCCCTCTTTACACTAGTTTTTATATATTCATATATATAAATTGATTATTAAATATACTATATATTATTTGACAACTTCATACTATTTCTTTTCAAATAATATATATTATATGTAATAATCAATTTATATATGTATATGAAAATGTTAATTTATTTTCTTACTATTATTTCTTTTTAAATTATATATATATATATATATATATATATATATATATTGAGAATGAGAGTGGTCGAACCATTAAGTTCCCGAGGTCTAACAGAGGAGGTGAATATAAACTTAATGAACTCATTTAATTTTGTGATATTCATGGAACTAAAAGATAGTTTACTACTCGATATACTCCACAACAGAATGGAGTGGCTGAAAGGAAGAATCAAACCATCATGGACATGGAAGAAGCATGTTGAAATAAAAGCATTTTTCAAATGAA
>JASDQU010682271.1:47055-62933 GCA_032191745.1 Picea mariana | reverse complement strand
GGGAAAACCAATTCTGAGTTTGATTTTATTAGATAAAATCACGAGCTCTTTGTCCTGGGATAATGGCCCATCAGAGGATTACAATGTTGCAGCGGATAGCCTAGCCCACCTGGCTGTTGCTATCTCCCTCGCTGTACCCTACACCCTTTCCTCGGCCCTGCCCACTTAGACACAAGTACATGTGCAAGATTCCCTCTTGCTCTTATGCACTCATTGTGTGCCTGTCACTCTCCTTAGATCTGCTTTTATAATCCCCTAATGACTAACACCCTAACCCTAGATCTCAATGGCCAAGATTAGATCTTGGATCTCACGATCTAACGGTCACAACTTGATCTTTCTTGAGATGACTTAAATCACTTAAGTCACTCAACCTTACAAAAGTCACTTTAGTCATTACATAAAAGCCACTTTAACAATCTAGAGAGTGTTGCTCATGTTGAGATTTGGGTACCTTGGGAAGTGGTCCCCTTGTGGTTTTGAGTCTCTAACCACAAGTGGGAAATACATTGGGACTATGTACCTTGTACTTTATGTCTAATTCAACTTTGACTTCACTTAAGTCAAAAAGTTGAACTTTTGTCACTTAAGGCAAAAGTGACTAATTATTCACTAAGTGGGTGAATGAGGGGACATAAATTGAACTTAGGGAACTTAACCCAAAGTGGGTTTGTGAGTGAGATTATTGTGGGATGATCCCAACCTTTGATTAGAGAATGGATGGAGAGATCTTAGCCATCCATCTCTTAGGTTTCCTTATGGAGGTTCAAGAGGGGCACATAGGGCCTAAGGAGGCTCATTCACTCTTTTGTTGTCTTGGAGAGCTTGAGGAGAGCGATGGAGATGGGAATGGACGCAAATGATAAGGGCAGCAAGGGCGACTCCTTCCATGGAGGGCTCTAGGAGGCTTTGGCTCCCTTTTATTTGTGGTGTTCATGCTTGCTTGGAGGAGGGCGTACTATAGGAGGAGGGCACACACTTAGCAGGGAGGTCTTATACTCGGCAGATTGTTGTTTGGAGTTATTTGTTGGAGAGGTAGCACACAAGGGCAGATTTGTGTGCAAGGGTTTCTTCTACAAGACATTAAGCAGCAAGGGCGCAAAGCTAGAGTGGGATTGAGCAACAAGTGAGGAGGGCGCACCATGCTTGGGTGCATTCACCTTCTTGGACCTGTATAGCAGCTTGAGAGGGGCTGCCTTTGTATCAGGTTCATTTGTTTTATGTACTTGTTGTATCTCACATTTATTACATCACTTATATAGACTTACATTCCAAACTAGTTTTCCCCGGGGGGGTTTTATCCAGGGTCGTGTTGACCAAAAATTCTTGTGTGTCCTAATTTCATGCATGCTAGAGTTTAGAACAGCATTATAATAGTTGTAAATATCTAGAGGTGTGTTATATATTTGAGGTATGCATGTGCTAACCTATGGGCTACTAAAACTACATGCTAGAGCACCTTAAAAGCATATGTAACCATAACAAAACAGCAGAAAAGTTCCTGAACTGTTTGCGGTTATAAAACAGCAGCAAAGAACAGTTAGACAGCTGAAACTTAAAGCCAATCTCAGGTCAAAGACAGACCTAGTTGGCAGCCTGTTAGGATCTCAGATTTTCTTCAGCTCGGACACCTCCACATGCCAGGCACCGCCAATGCGGAAGTACCTGTCTGAGCTACCCCAAAAGCTAACAATTTACTTGTCAATTTTATAGTTTCCGTGGCAATTGATGAAGAATTTTGAGGATCCTATAGGCTGCCTAACAGGTCTGTCTTTGACCAAGTTAGGCACTGTTTTCAAGGTTAAATCAGGATTGTTTTTGCTGCTATTTTAGGACAGCTACAGGACTGAAATTTCTGCCCACTGAAACTGGCCTGTAGGATGTGATTTGCTGCTCTTTTGTGGCTGCTGTTTTAAATAATTTAATTAGGAAGTTTGCTTTCCTTTGTTAGCACATAAAAAACTTCACAAAACAGTAAATACCCTATAGGAACTTTAACACCTACAGCTGATAAGTAAATATGCAAACCATGACAAATGAACACAAGTGTCTTTGGTCAACATGACCCTGGAAAAACCCCCATGGGGAAAACCAGTCTGAGAGCAGATTTAGTATGGAGTTTAAAATAAAAAAATACAGCAAGGAAAATCAGCCAACTTAGCTCTAGTTGACTGTACAAAATTCCTTGAACCAAGTGCCAGCAAAGCTTTGATATGCACCCTTCTCCTAGAGATTTGCACCCCTTCCTGTAGCAGCCTGCTACCTTGAAGTGTGTGCCACCTTCTCTTGATAAGTGCACCCTCTTAGCTGCCTGCTTGCTTTGGAGAATGCGCCTCCCTGCCTGCTGTCTTGAGGAATGCGCCTCCCTAGTGCACCCTTCTTCCCTCAATGGTGCACCCTCTCTCTAGGTGCGCCCCCCTCAACAAACTAGTGCACCCTCTCCTTGGCTGCGTCCCTTCTTCTCAAAGCTGCACCCCTTCTCCATGAAAACTCCTCACCCAAGCTTGTGCGCCCCTCCTCACAAGTGCGCCCTTCTTGACCAAAATCTCTCTTCCTCACTTCACTCTCATCTCCAAGTGAATGAATGAGCCTCTCTTTTGCCCCTTCCTCCTTTAGCCTAATCTTTAGGCTAACCCAGGAAACCAATGGCCAAGATTAGATCTTAGGCCAAACCTCCAATCAATGGTTGAGATTAAATCTCAAACATGACTTAAGGTCTCCTAAGTCACTTTTCCTTCATTAATGACTTTATAAAATCAAAGTGACTTTATAACTTAAAGTACTTTGTCATTAATGATGTTATAAAGTCAAAGTGACTTTATAACACAAAGTAAAGTGGTGAGGGTCAAATATTTCCCCCTCTGTGTTTAGAGACTCACAAACACAAGGAGACCACTTTCCAAGGTACCCAAATCTCAACAATTGATGCTTATGAATTTTTCATCAGTGTTGGTTGAAAATCCCAGTTTGGCCTAGGAATTCTCCCACCCATTCCCTTGCTAGTTTCTAAGCCCAGAAGCTCCAACCATTTGCAGGGCAAACTTCCTCCTATATAAAAGATTCGCCTGACTTCATTCGCTTGATGAACATGATATCTTCCTTAGCTTTGATCCAGTTTCCCTTTTTACCAAGATCCCTGTCAAAGAAGTCTTGGGTGTTGTTTCTAACCTTGTTGATACTGGCATTACAAATTTAGTTAAAATTTGCTTGGAGTCCACCTTTTTTCAGTTTTCAAGAAGAATTCTTTGAACAAACTGATGGTACAGCCACTTGGTCTATTCTCTCCCCTGTGATTGCCAATCTTTACATGGAGCACTCTGAGAAAGTAGCCATTGAGAGCTCCCCTTTTAAACCTAAGGTTTGGAAATGCTTCGTTGATGATACTTTGTTATCTAACCTCATGGTTGTGACACAGTTACCAATTTCATAACCATATTGATCACTTCTCCAGGGAATATCCAATTCACCTTGGAAATTCAACAAACCATTGTCTTTTTCCCTTTCCACCCAAGTTTAGTGTGAGAAAACTCAACCGACAGGTACCTTCATCCTAGCTCTCATCACCTTGCTTCTCAAAAGTATGTGGTTCTTAACACCTTGATTTCTAGAGCCCATCACATTTATGATGGTAACCACCTTCAACAAGAAAACTTTCACCTTAAACATGTTCTTCTCAATAACAAGTATTCTCACTGCCAAATTAATAGAGCTTTCTATAAATCATCCCAACCTAAAACCTGTTCCCCCAACTGTCGATCTACTGTCTCTCAAGCTTTTCTCCCTTTATCTAGGGGACCGTTGACAAGATCTCCAAAATCCTTAAAAAAACATTAAAATATTTTCAAACCCTGCAAAATTCTAGAAACTTATTAACTTCTGTCAAGACAAAATTGACCTGCTTAAACAACAAGGTGTCGTGAGATTCCATGCTCATGTGGCATCTCTTATATCAGTCTGGCTCTTCTTCCAGGGCCTCCTCCAGAGTCCAGACAGCCCTCTATACAGAGTTTCCTCCATTCATCCTTGAATGTTAGGGGAGCTAGCTCTAGCGGACTTTGATATGACTACATTCAGACTTCAGGTTTTTAGTTTAGATCAGTACTTTACATTCTACATCTTGGTTTATATAGTAGCTATTTTTGTGCTCCCACATTATATCGTCACTATTATACTTGGCTGTCCCATTGGCCGATTTTTGTGGTCATTTGTTGGGCATTAATGAAATTAACTCATCTGATCTTATCTATGCCATACCATTACCTATCATACCTTATTTTCACCAAGGATGTGAGAGAGGCCAATGCTCTATGCCATTCTGTTACCTCTCATCCCTTATTTTCACAAAGGATGTTGAAGAGGTCAACTTTCTTAAAAGTTAATATTATCCCCGAGTACTAGTCAAGTAATTATATTTCTGAGCCACACTCTATCGTTCATTTTCCAAAAGGATTTTAAAGAGCTCAGCTGTCTGGCACTCCATCTGATAGTCAAGGAGGCATTTTTTCGGAGCCATACACTATAGTTCATTGTCCCAAGAGGATCTTAGAGAGCTCATCTGTTCAGGCGCTCCATCTGAGCAGTACTAAAAGAGCATAATTTCATAAAATTGCACTTGATTTTCCCATTAGGACATATCTGTCTACTGTTTGCATAGATTCCCTAATACAATGTTCCAAATCATTCCATTGAGTCTATACATATTAGTATTACAATGCCAGTTAAAGGCGGAAACCTTGTTTTATTTGATGACATCAATAAGGTTTAAGCAAATCCCATAGTATTTGTTTTCTATGGTTAGAAATGAATGGTTGAGGGAGCATTATAGGGTAAATATTGATAGTGCAGGATATGGCTGAACAGTAGTTAGATGCACTGGAGCTTTTCTTTCTGTTTGTTTACTGCCTTTGCCAAATTTATGCAATTTGATAAAAATGACTGAGATTTACAAGATAACCTGTAAATGCTGTTTTACAAGATATTCTTGCAATTCACAACTGTCCAGTTGGAAACAACAGTACAGTATCTTATGTTTTAGCTTGTCAATTTACAAGTGTTGTAAGTTTTTTTATAAATGTGAAATGCAAGTTTTGACTAATTTGGTTGTTGGCTACAGTATATTACTTATGAGGAAAAATGCCAATTGAGCATGATTGTTTAATATCTTGTATTGGTTACATCTGGGTATTACTAATCGAATTACTTGTATCTATTTCTTATGACCATTGTTCTGGACTGCAGATTTTAACTCCAAATGTTCCAGACATTGAGGTTATTCCTCCAGAAGATGAGCATCTAAGTCACGTGATTGACACTATGGCAATGTATGTGCTTGATGATGGTTGTGCCTTTGAACAAGAAATAATGGAAAGGGGACGCGGTAATCCACTGTTCAATTTCTTATTTGACCTTGGATCAAAGGAGCATACATACTATGTTTGGCGGCTCTATTCATTTGCTCAGGTGAGAACTTTGGCTTTCACGTGCTTGTGTCAATTATTGAGAAGTAGTAAGCTACACTTTAATGGAATTCTTGACAGATATTTGTCTATATCTCATTATGAAAGAATAGATCTGATTGTAAATCAGTGGGCAGTCCTGAGGGCACCAAAATCATGTCTATGTGGTAGGAAAGTAGTGGGGGGTCATTGGTAAGCTGATGAGTAGTTTGTTACCGTGAAATGTAGGGAGATACACTTCAAAGATGGCGGACAGAGCCTTTCATCATGATAACTGGAAGTGGGCGGTAAGATGTGTGCATGAGTACTTACATGTCACTGAGATGATAGGTTGGCAGATCCTGAAAGAATTCTAGCATGTTTCATGTATAGGTTTTTCAAGGCCAACCACAGGGTGATGCACTAGTAATTTTTGTTGTGGGTCTACTTGTGATGTACACCATATGGATCTAATTAGAGTCAATCCTATTGATGGACATGCCAAGTGATATGATATGACGAGGTGTTACATTTTTTATTCTCATTTCTTCAATCAATGGATTTGTTTTCTGCTGTCTTCTCCAGATGGATACCACCACCTTTATCACAGCAGACAAGCACGAGAAGTCCAGAAAAGGAGAAGGATTCTGGTACAACTTTTGCTGCTGGAAGGAGCAGGGTAAGCACTGAATGTTCACATGAGACGCTTTGTGCATGTGAGGTTTAGTTTTGCTAGACTGCTTGTTATGTCCTTTCTGCTATTTTGTAGTCACTAGAATGCTTGTTATGATCCTCTCTACTATTTTGTGGGTTATAACTTACTGTCTTGTTTCTTTTTCCCTGTTTTTTGTAGTTATCTATATTTCTTCCTTCTCTGTTCTTCTTCTTGTGGTTTTATTGTAAGTCTGTTATTTAGTTTAAATATTCGATTGCCCTTCTCCGTTGCTCTGTTAACCTCCCTTGTCTACTTTACCACCCCCTCTCCTATTTTCTCTTTCCTTTTCCTTTCTAGTCTGGCCTTTTCTCTTCTTCCCTTCATCTGCTTAATCTTCTGCTTACCTGCCTCCCTTTTCCTTTATTGTCTCTTTTCCCCCCTTTTTTCTATGCTCATCTGTTGCTCCATTTTTTGTATTCTCTTCACATTTCTTCCCACTATTTATATTCCTATGCCTATTTTTGGCTTCTATACGTTCTTCCTGGTTTACCTTCCTTTTTTTTTTTTTTCTCTTATATGCTTCCTATTTAATTGTTATAGCTTTCCTTCCTCTTCTTTTGATTTTCTTACACCTAGATGCTCATGATATTTTTGGTCTCTCCTTTCCCTTATTTTGAATCATCTATTTCCTAGTTCCCCTTCCTTTATTTAACTCCTATTTAGTTTTCCTGATCTACTCATTTCCTTTCCATTTATTTTTATAAATATTGGTTCATTTCTTTATATAGTATGTTGAGTCCTAATTTATAATTTTATTAATTAATTTATTTTTTGTCGAAGGAAAATCTTGTGGGATGCCCCCGTCTCCCTGGAATATCCAAATGGAGGGTGGGTCAACCGCTAGCTACAATAGCAGCTGGTAACCCAGTAGGACTCAGCTGGACTAGAACATCAGCTGGACTAGAACTGGAGACCTCATGGTGAACTATGCCTTGAAACAGTCCTTTCAATCTGATTGGGTCAACCCACTGGGTTGTTAATTAATTTATTTAGTTATGCTACATCACTTTTCCATCTCACGAGACTTTTTCCTTTTGACCTTCGGTTTCAGGTGGCTTCCTTTGATACTGTTTTTATTTTATTTCTATGTCATCCATGTATCATTTGCTTTTGGTTTATTCTTATACTTTTTGGTTACATTTTACCCTTTGTACTGTTGGCGTGTTTCTTGGTAGCCTTTCTGATTTCAACCTTCCATCTTTTTTGAATATGATATATAACAACCCTCCTTCAATTTCTGCAATAATTTTCTCTATCATTTTGCTGTTGCACTGATGATGAGTGAACTATTCACTCAAAACATGTAGGCTTAAATATCTCATATACTGTTTAAAACAGAAATTTCTTGACAATATGTCCAGCTGCGAAAATCTCCATTCTAAGAGATGTTATATGTTCTCATGCAAGAAGATTTTGTTCTGTGGATGTTTAATATTCGCCCATTTCTCTGCCTTTTAATGACAAACATAAATGACTAACTTTTTCATCTGAAAGATGCTTTTGTTTTCCTGATGGTATATATATAATGTTTCTGAAGAACTTGTGATGGGCCATGGCCGATTAATTTTAGCTAGTATCTGTCATGCAGCGGGTTGATCAGGAGCGCTCCTTAACTGAGAATCAGAGAGATGAATTTGAAGACATGTTGCGAGCTTTGACCTTGGAAAGAAATCAGATAAAAGAAGCTATGGGTTTTTCCTTGGATAATGCTGATGCAGCAGGAGAGGTATTATTTGTTGGTGCAGATGAATAATGCTCGATTTAGGTTTTGTGTAGTGGATTAGATGGTTGACTTCCTTGCTGATAGACTTTGTCTTCTGTTTTATGTTTTTAGGTAGTTGAGGTACTTACTGAATCATTGACACTGAAGGAGACCCCAATTCCAACCAAAGTGGCCAGGCTTATGCTAGTTTCTGACATTCTTCATAACAGTAGTGCTCCAGTCAGGAATGCATCTGCTTATCGTACAAAATTCGAAGCAAGTCTACCTGATATTATGGAAAGCTTTAATGACCTATATCGAAATATCACTGGCCGGATTACTGCAGAAGCTTTGAAGGTGTACTGAATGAATATATCACACACACATATATACACGTCTGTCTTAATTTATATTTTCTTAAATATATAGTGAGGACCATATATATAGAACAGTTTCATGAGTATAATCTGGTGGCCATTGCAGGAACGAGTTTTGAAAGTTCTCCAGGTTTGGTCAGACTGGTTTGTCTTTTCAGATGTTTATGTGAATGGACTGAGAGCTACTTTTCTTCGGCCTGGAAATTCAGGTGTTGCTCCTTTTCATACAATTTGTGTAGATGCACCACCAGTAAAGGACATTGACAGTTCGGAGGATATTAGCAGCGGCAAGGCAGAAGGAACCAGAGAAAATCAAGATGCTGCATTGGCTATTGGAAAGGGAGCAGCAGCTAGAGAACTGTCCAGCCTTCCTCTTGCGGAACTCGAGAGGCGTTGTAGACATACAGGGCTATCCATTCGTGGGGGTAGAGATCTGATGGTTGCACGACTGCTTAGCTTAGAAGAGGCAGAGAAACAAAAGTCCCAAGATCAAGACGATTCCCTTCGATATGGGCCAGGGCAGAGCTATGCAGGGAAGCATGGAAGTGAAATTAACAGTTCTAGATCAGAGGGACGTTGGAGTGCAGGTGCAGTTTGGAGCACTGGTAATGGTGGATGGAAAGAAGTAAACCATGGTGCTGGTAGGGAGGATGGGCTAGAATCCAGGCACAATGTCTTAGGAGAGTCAGATCTATGGCCACAATATGAAGACCATGACACAGATAATAGGGTAGAACCCACTGACAGTGGGGCTGTGGAGCAGTCTGCTGTTACAATGGCTCCTAAATTGACAATTCCACAGCCAGAGTTAAAGCCATTTACTAGAAAGGCTGGGAGAGTGGATCCTGTTTTACCTCCTTCTAAATGGACTCGTGAGGATGATGGAAGTGATGCTGAAGACAAGCAGGATGCTCGAGGTCTTGGTTTAAGTTATTCTTCCTCAAGTGAGGATACTCTCTGTGGTAAGGGAGAAGGTGAGGAACAAGAAGTGGCTGTGGAGACTAGTTTTCCTGCAGTTATTGACACTGGAATGAATGAAGAACACAGGTGATTATGACTATTTGTTTTTATTTGTCTTTCATTCAATGGAAGTTGCAGTGTTGGCTTTATATTTTAGCTTGTGAAATATTTGATTACAGGCAAAAGTTACGGAGATTGGAAGTTGCAGTGATGGAGTATCGTGAGTCTCTTGAAGAGCGTGGCATAAAAAATGCAGAAGAAATTGAAAGGAAAGTGTCTGCTCATAGAAGGAAACTGAAAGCTGAATTTGGTTTAATGGATGAAACAGCTGACAATGACAAACATCATACTCGCATCACAGGTAAATTACAAGGAGACATTGTTTCCTGTTTCTTATGCTGATCTTTAATTGATATCACCTCTGTTATGAATCTTCTTTTGTTAAACATGTAATGCTTGCCAGCTTCAGTGGGGTTTTCCTTAGGTTATATTGATGCTCAAATGGCGGATGAAAATGTAGGTATCTTTTGTGTCTTTTATCTGATAATGGCTGTTATAGTGAGGTTTACTTCATTGTTTTGTCATGGATGCTACCAGAGAGCAGCTCCCCTGATCGAAAGGAAAGACGGGATGAGCATAGGCATTCATCTTCAAAGAAGCATATTCACAGTCAGAGCCGCAGCAGGAGCCCTCATAAATCCAGTAGAGACAGGGAGAGAGAGAGGGATAAAAACAAGGAAGGTGAGAGAGATCGTGATCGTGTTCATCACCGGGACAGAGATCGTGACAGAGACAGGAATCATGACACTAAGGCTGAAAAAGCAAGGGAGAGGGAGAAGAGTGGCAGTAGAGATAGAAATGAGCATGAGAGGAACATGGATAAGGACAGGATAAGGGAGAGGGATAGAGGTCGTGATAAAGAAAAAGACGGTGACAATGAAAGGGAAAGAAAGAGGAGAAAAGGATCAAGAAATTAAAAAGAGCAGGAGCTTGACTGTTCTACGTTTTCCTTACCAGGGCCCCATTTTTTTGTGATTGTTGTAACCCATGGCATTTTCAGTTCAGGGTCGAAAAGGAGCACGTGTTATTTTCTTTTGGTTGTAGTCTAGCTTTCATAGAAATTGTTCTTGGCAGAGTCGTTTAATTGTCAATTGAATGTGTAAGGCAATTTATTGTATTCATATAATTCGTTTTCTTTGCATCTAATCTCAAAGGTTAACTTCCAGTGATATGGAAATCTCATAACAAAAGTTTTACTCTGTTGAACCAAAGAGAGAACCGTGGTGGGCATTTTAGGCCATTCTGGTTGTTTAGTGGCAACCATAGATTGATTTCCAATCCTCTTCCACGCTGTTTTAGCAGTGTCCAGACAATTTCAAGATATTCAGGTCTTTTGCAAGCCCTTTTGGTTTTAAGGTGTTCCAAAACTTCCAAGCAGTTTTTGGGTTATTAATCTGTGCCTAGAGCCTTCGGTTGCTAAGCATGCAACTATGGGATGCTTCACAAAGTGTCAAAACACAAGAAGGGAAATGTGCTTCTTGGAGAATTAAGCATCTTTTGTTCTCCTAATTCTCATATGTCACTTGGTCCGAAATTTTGAGTGGTTATTGCTAACACATGTGCAAAGAAGACAATATTTTGGCAGTAATGTTCATGCTGCAGCATTTTTGTGTGGTTGTCATTCATGTTCATGCATCCAGCTTTGTTTTTGTTTTAACCTGAGGTCACACAGTGAATGCCATAGTGTAACTAATCGTTTACTTTATCCATTTTATTTGACCATTGGCGAATGTATTATGAAAAAGGTTTGTGGTTTCAAAGGACCATGTTGATTTATTATTATGAGGAAAATAATACATGTTTCTAGAATAGATGTAGGTTAATCTAACAAATCCTTAAATAGGAAATAACTGAATACATGCTTTTTATGTATAGTACCCTATATCATTAAATCTCTTGTCCTCTTGCACTATCTCATTAGTTCCCTTGTAACCTTATTTTTTCTTTGGTAATAATCATTTCAAAAGACAAGTCATGGAGCACATGACGACTGTAGCAAACATCTACTCTAACAATGCAGGAATTGAAAGGCCAGACTTGTTTTTGATGGCCAATGACCTCCCTAAATCCCACTGGTTCATAGGCCTCAGTGTGATTGAGCGTCCTAGAGACAAAGAAACTCCCCAAATATGATCGTGTGTGGGGAGAAAGAGGCTTGGTGCCATATGAAGACCAACTTGGAGTATTTCGTCCCAATCTCTGTAGAGGAAGTCGTGAAGCTAAGGTTTACCTTGTCCAGTGGATCAAAGTTTCTTCACCCCCACTATAGGCCAATGAAAGTGGTTGGATTAGCAATACTTACCAACAACCAATTTCTTGTCAGGAGCTAATCTTCGGTGGCCCTCAAATATATTTTTCAGCTTAATTATTTTTCATTAAGTATCCAGGTCTGAGTGTTTCTGCTTTAATTCTCTCTTTAAACATGCCTGAGTGCAAAGACTCAAAAGAGTTTGGAACCTAACTGGCCATCCTAGGTGGTACACTAGCTAGATCATGTGTTAAAATGATGTCATCGTTGTATCTCTTCTATCGGGCATGGAAGACAAATTCCTATAAGAGTAGTGAAAAAAGCTTTCGCCCTTCAGACCATTACTCAATAGCTAGAATGACGACGACAGTTTAATATGCCGCCTTGTTTTATTTTGAACATGATTTCACCCGTCCCCTTTTCTTATTATCAAGTAAAAAGTGTTAAAAAGGATAGATAACTGAATTTGGACATGCTTTGATGAAATATCGTATGGGAAGATATCTTTATTCCTTGGACAACTGGTCAGTACATGAAAGTACATTCAAGGTTTCGTAGTGATGCCAAGGAATAAATAACAACTTGATGTTAATTCTAATCAACGTATTCAAAGGGGATTAAGAATATTTAGATGTGTAGCGAGAAAAGGTTCAAGTCATTTGAAGAAAATATTTAGATTAATTCAAAGGGGATTGAAAATATTAATGCTTAGTGAGATAGTTCATGTTGTTTGAAGGAAGTGTTTAGATTAATATATAGAAGACTTAAGTCATGATTGGAGTGCTAAAAATTTAAAATGATAGTAATTCAAAACAGATCCGCAACAAATATTTGATGGTTCAATGGCTCAACTCAATGCTAAGCACTTAGCAGACCAAAAAGATTGGCTATGGAGGTGAAGTTTATGGCTACAAAAGTTAAAGATGAGGTCACATAATGTGAATGATATTGTGAAAGGGCCTCCACTTGTTCAGTGTGCTACTGTTCACCTTGCACTGGCAATGAAAGCACAAAAGGATTAAAAACTAAAACAAAAGAAAGACAAATAAAAGAAAAGAACCTTACATATGAATATTGCAACAAAAAGACAAAGGAGAGAAAGAGAGCTAGAGTTGGGACACTGAACAATTGGGGATGGCTGGCCGTCCAACAACACCCATTAAAGCCAATTCAGCCTACAATCTTAGGCACAACGAATGAGAAGGGGTCCTTTGGCAGAGAAAAAAGGGAATACATAAAAATCCTTGTGATTGTAATCTATAGTGCTCTAGTGGGCCAAAACACCATTGTAATTATGAGCATAGCCATTTTTGGTGGAGTTTTTCCTTTGGGTTTTCTCGAGAGTATTCAATATCTTGGGTGTGTAATTGCTATGTGATTGTGGTTCTTTGTTTGTTTGTTTGTTTTAGTTATGATGTTAATTAATTACAACACACTTTGGTTCATTTACCCAATCGACTTCCACAAAACAAATCGATTTGATTGTTGGCTATGCTAACAATTTGTTTGAATCATTGAATTTGCACCTACAACTCAATCTCTCGCTTGATTGTATCACTCGCTTTTGATTTTAATTTATATTGCTTCAGCGGGCCGAGACACCATTATAATTATGAGCATAGCCATTTGATGGTGGAGTTTTTCCTTTGTTTTTTCTCTAGAGTAATCTATCTTGGGTGTGTAATTGTTGTGTGATCATGGTTCTCTGTTTGCTTGTTTTAGTTATGGTGTTATTTAATTACAACACACATTGGTTCATTTACCCAATTGACTCCACAACACAAATCGATTTGATTGTTGGCTATGCTAACAATTTGTTTGAATCCTTGATCATTGATTTTGCACCCACGACTCGATCCCTCGCTTGATTGGATCACTCGCTCTTGGAATCTATAAGCTCCGAGAACCTATTCGAGCTTGAAAAAGCTTGTTAATCATTCACATTTTCCTCTGTTCTTGATGTAGGTAGATGGACCGTTATGAAGCTTTCATTTTTTAAACTCAACTTCTGAATAACTTATTTTGTTATTTGTTTTCGTAGTTTCACAATGCCCAAATGCTGAGTTGATGCAAAAACAAGGCATTCTCCCACCCAAAATAACTTTCTATTTCGAATGAATTCTTTTACTTCATACATTACATTTTCCACATACGTGAAATAAGATATGGCACATCGTTTTTTTTTTTTATAAATTTGTCATATGAAGTTTATATTCTACTCAGAAAATTATTGTACTAGTTATTAGCATTTGAGGTATTGTTCCCGTTGTCATGCTTGTCATTAACCAAACAAGTTTTTTCATTAATAAAAATATATATGCTAGATGTATAAGCAACAATCATTATAATATCATGTGCCATATAAAATATGAATGATTAACCAAGCTTTTTCAAGAATGATTAACAAGCTTTTTCAAGCATGACACAACAATTAGTTCTCGAATAGGCTTGTTGAGTGGGCAGAGGCAAATTGGGAAAACTTGATGTTAGAAGATTTGACCAGAGGTTTTTTTCCCTTTTCATTAGTTGGCAACTTTAGTGAGGAAGACTTGATCGCAATGGATTCTTGACCTCAAAGAAATGAATTGGCAAAGCTAGCAATAGGGACAGTGAATAGCATAGGCTATTTGGCCAATTTGCAATCCCAGAGATAGATTTGTTTGGGTTTTCTCCCCACCCATCATTCACAAGGTCTAGTTGAGTATGAGAGATGACAGTTATGTTGGGGTGAGTTTGCAAGGGGACATTGGCATGGATGAACTGTTGAGGTAAGTCTTTCCCAACCAAGAAAAGATGCCATGTATGTGCTAGTTGGTTAAACTCATCAGAATTTGCATCAAAATGTACAAAAAACCTTATCCTCTTGTTCCTCCCTTCTTGCCAAATGACATTAGTTCTCTTGCATTGTTCTCTTCAAATCCATGCGAACCTCTACTAAAGAAGTTCATCTAAAACATGGATACAATAATATCATTTCCAATTTCTAACCATTCAGATAAATACCCACTACTCATTGCATGTAAATAAATAAAAAACTACTTCACCTAACATTTATTAACACAACAATTAAAATAATTAGTTCTTAATCAATTATGTTGGTCTATGTTTTTTAAAGGAGATCCATTGTTTCTAATTACAAGGAAGAGATTAATGAACATTTTTTTTTATTGTTATCCCCCTTGATGATTTTTTTTTCTATCACTATCCCCCTTAAATGTGTTCAAATTTTTTGTTGTTCTTTTTAAAATGTATTAATACTAGTTAATGTTCTTAACTTTCTTAAAAAAATAGTTAGATTAGTTACAAAAGGGTGATTGATAATATACATTGATTAACATACATTAATGACCTTATATGCGTAATGTGTGTTTCTTAATCCTTTGCCTCCTCTATAGGAAATGTTGTGTGTGGGAGTGTGTGTGATAATAACCAATCAAATACATCATGTTCGACATATTAGAATAGTCGACATATTAGAATAGTCTCTATGACTTTATAATCTCCTCTTGTTTATATACTTATGTATAACAATAAAATTCTAACAGAGACATTCTATGGACAAGTTGAATACCATTGTGAGAATCAATTTACTATTGAAGAAATGAGACATACAACTAGGAATAATGGAAAACATAATAATATTAATTGACACAATAACACATTATTAAGAACTATATCCCAACGCAACAGTAAGTTTCCTTTTATGCCATTGGCTATTTTCAAGACTAAGGTTCCACCACCATATGTGACGGTGGATTGCTAATTTATATGTAACTAACAAGAACTATCATTTTGAGATTTAATACCACTCTATGGTAAATTGAATGATAATTTAGCTTCAAGGTTAAAGAATTAAAATAATCTATTTTAAAAGTATTAATGTATGATAAATTGGTAAATTTAATTTTATTACTTGTAAGGATTGTAAAGTTTAAATCTTTTTTCCTATGTTTAAATGTACAGTTAAATGTAGAGGTGAAATTCATACCTCTCAAAATAACTTAAAAAACAATTCTAATAAAAAATTAATAATGATGAGGATCCTCCTTCCATTTTGACAACCTTATGATGCAGATGTAATGTCACATTTTAATATTTGGTGATTTTAAAAAAATTCATAGTGCCATGCCCTTTTCCAAGGTATTTGTTTTTAAATAATATTATCAATAATATAATTTTTTTTTCTTTTTTAGATAACATATCTTGGGGAAAACCCCTCTCCACTTCCTCTCATTCCAATGATGGTACCCAAGATAAACCCTAAATTCTTCAGGGCACAAGGCTAGGTCAACAATAGGGCTTGAAGCCGTTCCAACAATATACTCATTAAGAAATCAACATGTCATTGACGGGAATTAAACTTGGGTGGAGAGGATACCAA
>JASDQU010682271.1:32128-46881 GCA_032191745.1 Picea mariana | reverse complement strand
TATATATATATATATATATATATATATATATATATATATGATTTAATCAAATAAATTGGTCTAATCAAACACATTGATTTCTAAAATTATTCAAATGCGATTTACAATTTTTTTTGCAATTTAATATATATACAAAATGTTATCACTATTTGAAAGATTAATATTTACAAATATTATTGTCAATGCTACTTTAGTTGAATGTTAAAACCAAAAAATAAAAATTCATTCTACATTTAATATAAAAATTTAGAACTATTTTCATGATTTAATATAACATTTAACCCAACAAATTGATGTAAAAATTAAACAAATATAATTTAGAATTGTTTTCATGATTTAATATGCATGATGTTAAAACTATATAAAATAAGAGGAATAATTATTTGAGAGAATTCTTTTGTATTTTCCACAGTAGAAGTCATGTTGTGATCAACATTTCGAATCCAAATCAGGATTCATCTTCAAGACTTAGTCTTAACGATGAATCCTGGTTTGGATTCGAAATGTCGATCACAACATGACTTCTACTTAGTCTTGAAGATGAATCTTGGTTTGGATTCAAAATGTCGATCACAACATGACTTCTACTGTGGAAAATCCGAAATAATTCTCTTAAATTTTGCACCATGGGAATCATAAAACAATAATTATTTTGTTAGATTTAACTATAATAATTTTAATTTGATCAAAATTAATGAAACTTTTAGTTAAAATATTTAAGAATAAATTTTAAAATTATAATTTGATCTAATAAAATAATTTAAAATATTAATTAGATTGGACAACCATTGATTGAATCATTTAGTCAAGTTTGTAAATTGTATCTTCTTGCACAACAAATAATTCACCTTGAAAAATGGTTAAACATTATATAATGACATTAAATGATTATAACTAGAATTAAATATTATATGACATATCAAATTTAAATGAGTGTTACATCTCAAATTTAATTTAAATAATAGAGAAATCATTAATGATGTTAATAATTGACATACATAATACATTTTATAAAATAAAACTTACATCAACATCAACATGATATGAAAATACATAATATACATAAAACCTAACATTAAAATCAATGTGTGTGTGTGTCAGATATACATCTCAAATATGTTAAATATGGCATCTCAAATTTAATTTAAAAATAGAGAAATCATTAATAATATAATTCATTAACAAACACACAATACTTTTTATAATTAAAACAACATCAACGCTATATGAAAATGCATAATATATATGAATGATAATATCAAAATCAATATATATTTCAGATACACATGTCAAATATACATCTCAAGTGAAACATAAATGTCATATATACATGCAAAATATACATCGCAACAATAAAATATATACATCCCAACAACTGTTATAATCTAGGCCCACCACTAGAGCCAAATGCATTAGTACCTTTATCATCAGAGCTAGAGGCATCAATACCTCCTTTAGATAATAATGTAGAAAGTATCATCTAAATAAGATATGGTGGTTGATCTACTATTGGAGAAGATTTTGGTTGGTCTACTAATGTAGAAATTATAATATAAATAGGATATGGTGGTTGGTCTACTACTAGAGGAGATGGTAGTCGGTCTACTACTAGAGGAGATGATGGTCGATCCGCTGGTACAGGAGGAGATGGTGGTTGATCTATTGCTGGAGGAGGAGATTGTGGTCGGTATAATAGAGCAGATAACAGTTGTTCCAATGTTGGAGGAGGATATGGTGGTCGATCTGCTACTAGAAGAGGAGGTGGTTGTTAATCTGCTACTAGAAGAGAAGGTGTGGCCAGTCTACTAGAGGAGATAGTGGCTAGTCCAGTGATGGAGGAGGAGATGGTGGTTGGTTTTCTAGCATAGGAGATGGTGGAGGTGGAGTAATGTCCTCAACTTATGAATCCAAATAAGAAGCATATGCATTTCTAAACCTCTTGAGTAGGTTGACGACACCAAAATCATAACACATAAATAGTGTCATATTATGGGAAAGGCTCACCCATATTAGTGAAATATCAAGGTCCTGCATGATATCCCATGCTCATACAAGGACCACTCCATGGAGAGTGCACATATTTGATCCAACACTTGCTGAAAAAATATATGATTTGGCTTGTGGCATGTTGGGTATCTGTACTTGAGGTGGCTCATCTACCTCAACCATATTTTCATCATGTTAGGGAGGTACCTACCCAACATATGTTCCAACATCTGCAAAATATTAGATTACAATAAGTATACAATTTAAACAAAGTTTTTTTGTTTTGTTTGTTTGTTAGTTTGTCCGTGACATGTGGGACTAACCTGTGGCTAAGAAACCGTGACTCAGGGGCATCTAAGTCGTCAAAATCACCCGGGGATCACACCCGGCCTGAGCCACACCAACCCTTAACATGGATGGATGTTTTTTCCTTGCAGGTTTTGAACCAGTGACTTTAACATCACAGAGCACCTTAACAACACACTCCGTCACCAACTGTCCTACACCTCGGGGACACAATTTAAACAAAATCTTACAATCAAATTATATGTGCATTAAATAAGACAAAAAATATGTAATTATATTAATAAAAAATAATGACAATATTTCCTCTCACATTTGGTGGCTTGACCTAGTTGAACATGATGTTTGGAAATCCTCGCCAATCCATCCTTGCTTATGGGTATTGTACAATATCTAAAATGTGATCGTCCTCATTAGCTATCAAATCTAATACCTTTGAACTTATCAACCTACATGATCACTCTGACTTGCCCCTCTTGTGCAACATCTTCCCCCACATATGTATATGCAAATTGTCATCCACCTAGGAGGGAGGGAATTGAATGTTGGTCGAGCAACTAAAAACCTCTCACAAAATAAAGTAAATAAATCTAAAGAAAACATCAAGGTAATCCTCCCAATCAAACACAACACATAGTGATATAAAGAAAAATGATTTTTTCACAAAAAAAATTATAGACCACCACCTGATTAGTTTGGACCTCTAAACCAAATATATACATAGTGTATTATATTTAAAGTAATTCACTTCCCATCATAGGTATAATGTTCTAGTGTCATGACTATAAGAGACATAAACACAATCTCTTGTGCTTGAATGAATCTAAATGCAACTTTCCAATAGTAACCTATAAGTCACTAGGGTAAATGGTGTTTGCACTAACATATGTCTACACATATGATAATTGACTTTGTTATACAATACCAAGTGGCAGATTAGGGAATTGGGAAAAATCCTCCCCTCTTTTGCACATCCTGCTAATGAAATAAATATCGTCTTTTGTGGGATAGTACCACAGATTGGGACCAACCCTAACTGCCTACTTAACATGATCCTAGCAATGGATAAACTACATCAACAAGTTCATGTTCCTATTGAGGGATGTATTCTACTCATAAAAGTTGAGGAGGCCAACATTCCTTAAAAACACACTAGTCTATGTTGTAATAGATCAAGGGTGCATATCCCTCTCCCTCTCTTGGGCCTCCCACTTATGTATGAAGTTGTACATTTTGACATGCTACTCCTACTAATGTTATCACTATATCTAATTTACATACAAATTTCATTAGGCACGTGCGTGCATACACACAACATAAACACTCTATACTAAGTTACAATTTGTAATATTTATTAAAAACTAAAAATATATTTGTTTGCAAAAACACCGTGTAAAACATACTAGTGTGACTTATTAACAAAGACACGTTATCTACGATGTGACTTACTAATCAAGGCATTGCAATTGGTGCTCCTGATTAAATATTAACAAATTGGAAACATATATAAGAATATTTTATTTATTATCAGTAGTTGCATGTGTATAGGGGCACTAACACAACTATAGTGTGCCTTGTATTGTCAGATGCACCACCAATGGTATGTTCATACATTGGAAAACATATTGATGTTAGGAAATATACTTCCACTCTAAACCTAGTAGAAGAGTGGAAGATAGATTTAAACAAGAAAGTAAATGAAAAGCAATTACACAATACACAAATATTTTACCCTGAAAACCCAAATGGGAAAACCAACATTCCTTGAGTGTCTTTCTCTTTTGTTTTCTTATTCATTCAGAATAAAAGGTTACATGCTTAACCTTGGTCTACACCTAAGACACAATCAACATTATACCCTCTTGCATTACACAAGAACAACCCTGCAACTAATTCGACTTACATCTACATGATCAAAAACCTATATCATATTAATCTAAATATTAACTTTTACAGTATTATAACATGCCTTATTTATAGGCTTTACAGTAGGAAAAACCCTAAATAATGATGCTCCAAAAATGGTTACATATCCACACAAATCATTGGCTAAAAATAACATTAATCTTAGGATTCTATTACAATCAAATATCAATCAAATTACCAGTCGACTACTACTTGAACTCCATTTAGTCTTCAGTCACTTTCCACATGACCTCCTATTGACCTCTTTTTAGATGACCTATCGACTTGTTTTCTATCACTTCGACTTTCAAATTTCACTGCAAAGAATATAACAACCCAACATTCTATCGAGTGGACTGCCTCCCTGACTGACTTGGGCTCCTCATCAGTGGCAGTTAACACAAATGTGGAACAAAAATTGGGCAGACTGTATCTTTCGAATGATTTTATTACTCGTTCAGACCTCTTTACAACCATAGTCGGTTATTCCACCTCTTCATTTGATTCAATCAAATCATATGAATCATCTTCTTTGTTCCTCAGTTCAAACTTCAACTTTTCTGGATTTTTCTCTGTTTGAACCACTTCAGATTTGGAATTCCCTCTGACCTCTCTAAAGACCACATATCGACTGTACATTGTTCTCCTTGATGTAGGATCCTATAGATTATATCCTTTCATTCCTTCTTTGTATCCAATGAAAATACGCTTGACTTCCTTCTTGTCCATCTTGCTCCACTTTTCCTTGGGAACATGCACAATTGCATCACATCCAAACACTTTGAGATGTGAAAGTGAATGATTCTTTCAAAACCACAAGTCATGTGGAGTCGTGTCAACTAGTTCCAATGTAGGAGACATATTCATCAAATATTTTACAGTGTCAACTGCTTCTGCCCAGAATTCTTGTGCGAGTCCAACACCACTGAGCATGCTCCTTGCCTTACTGATCAATGTTCTATTCTTTCTTTCATAAACTCCATTTTACTGTGGTATATTGGCGTGCTATGCCAAATTGCTTGCATAAATTCTTATTTACTCCTTTCCACATAATTCACCACCATTGTCAGTTCTCAACACCTTGATCTTCTTATTTGTTTTTTTTTCCACAAGAGATTTAAACTCTTTGAATTTCTCAAAAACCTTTGACTTCTTCCTCAGGAAATATGTCCATGTCTTCCTGGAAAAATGATCTATGAAGGAGACATAATACATGGATCCACTAAGTGAAGAGACTGTTACAAGCCCGAACAAATCACTGTGAACCAATTCTAGAATCCCCTTTTCCCTTGTCGCTCTAGATGGGAACCTAACCCGATTTTGTTTTCCATATATGAAATATTCACAAAAACCAACTTCTAAATTACATCAAGGAAAACCTTCGACCATACCTTTGTTTCTCATAGATCGAAGTCCTTTTTATCCAATGTGTCCCATCCACTTGTGCCATTACATGGTCAAGTCGACTTGTCAAGTTAGTTTGAATGGACTTAGCCTGAGACGAGTTGAGTCAACTTCAGTAAAAACGATGGGGTAAAATCATGAATCTGGGTAACACTTTCGTGACAATCGGGTCTCCAAAATTTCTAGCGGCAATTTTTCGGTCGAACAAATGTTGCTTTCGGCCGAAAATTTTCATGTCAAATTTAACGGTGCCCTCGAAATTCGTGTACAATGTTTTTTGGATGAATTATTTTCTCATGGTAAGCATATTTCGGCCGAAAGACTTTTCGGCCGAAATGTTTATTTTGAACGGATTCCGTTAAAAACTAGGTTTCGGCCGAAAGAATATTTCGGCCAAAAACTTGAAAATGGGACTGTTTGCAGGAAACTGCAATTTCTCTCCATCTTACTTCATCTTTGGAGGTAGCGGACTCCTACAAATACTTAGAATTTAGTTTGAGAATTGATACCAACGTTTTTAAAATTGAATCTACTTTCATTGGGTATAATTTGTTTTCATTTTTATTGTTTTTATCTAATTTTATTTAATTTTATAAAAAAATCACTGCATAATATTTTTATGTGAGATTATGATTCGGTGAATTGAAAAATCCATATCTCTAAAAATACACAACAGAAAATTATGGAAAATTTATATTCATAATTGTTAAACTGTTCTCTTCAAAAGGGTATTTTTAGAATTTAATTTTAAGTAAAAATTAAGATAGATACAAGGTGTAGAAAAACACGTGTTTAAAATCTGCAATGTTTTCATCTTGGTCAACTTCAAAAAATTCTAGAAATTATAATATTCATCCGTTATATTCAAAATTATAGTCATAATAAAATAGAGTCTTTGTAGATTGTTGCAGTATATTTCATTTCTTAAAAACATAAGTTTAATAATAGATACATTGTTKTGGGAAACAATAACTCATTATCATTCCTTTCATGTTTAAGGAACATACTGTTAAACAATTGTCAAATTGACATATCAAATTTTGATTAAAAAAAATTGAAAAATAGTCATTAGAAATATAACAAAATTATTCACAAGTTTTGTTTTTACTGTAAAGTGAAATTCTAAATAAAAAAAATACTTTTGTATGCCGGAAGTTGAAGAACTTGTGAAAATACAATTTTTTTTGTCATAAAACAAGCAAAAGTGTTACCCATCTTCATGATTTTACCCGATGTTGTTTCATCCAATCGAGTCAACTTTCCCTAACATATTGTATAAGGTTCCAATTTGGACTCCTTTCATTAATACCATCACACCTCTGACCATTTTGCATGTATCCTTCTGAAATAGAGTGTGCATTCTCACATCACTCACATTTTTGAAATATATTAGGTTTCTTACCAAACCTGGAATATGTAGCACACCTGGAAGGGTTCTAATTATCCCTTCCTACAGTATCGATTAGACTCTTCCTTGCCCAACAATTTTGGTTGTTGAGTCATCCCCAAGAACACATATCCTCCTTCATATCTCTCATATTCATAGAACCATTCTTTATGAGGTCTCATATGATATGATGCTCCCGAGTCAATCAAATAAACATCTTGATCTGACTGTGTACTGGTCAATGCAAGATACACATCACCTCCTTTATTTGGAGTAGTCTTTTTGTTGGTGCAAAATTGGAGAACGGGGTTCTCATAGGTTTCCAAGAAAAGATACTGTTGTAGTCTAGGAGCTCTAGCATATTAAACCTTCCGCAAGGGAAGGAGATCTCACCTGAAGCTCAATCGAGATGTGTGTGATGAAGTGATTCATGGAAAATGAATCATCAAAATTATCATAACCATATCTAGATCCATACATCCATAATAAAAGACATACATAAACAATAATGAAATGTTAATGAACATGATAGAAGGAAATACACAACATAGAAATAATAGATGTATGCACATTACATCAAAATTTTAAGGCCTGAATAATCTCTTATATTAGTAACATCTTATAATATTCATACAAAGAGGGCATCCCTCAACATTAGTTTACGCAACAAAAGCTATTCCCATATATCCATTACAAACTCTGAGCTTGTGCGCAACACAACGACAGTCAGGAACCCTTTACAATAGATCTAGAGATTGACTCAATACTAGTAACGATAATAATAAGTTTGTGGAAACAATGATAATAGTAACAATAACCCTTTTCCCATTACATAGCTCCCTAGTTATAGTTTTCCCTCGGGCGCTTCTTGGATTCTTGATTCTATTGTTTTCTGTCCAATCTTGATGTTGCTGTCTTTTCCTTTCATTCTCTTGAATCTCTTAGCTCTTTCCACTACTCATCCAGATGACGCATGATCTATTTTCACTGCTGGCACAATTTTCAATTATCTTTCGGCTCGTCTAATTGATTCTCGCCACTTCAAGTCTTTCTCTCAGCTGCTACATTTTCCACAAAAAATTAGCATTTATGCAAAATGGAAACTTCTCAAAACGAAGGGCCCAACACACCTCGACCATAATATTTGAATCATCCCAAGTCAACCTTCTGCTTCCTTCCCATGGCCTCCTACAAATGTAGGTCCCAACTCAGGGACGATATGCACTGCTTGCTAGCGGAACTAGTCGTACTGATCCAATGTTCCCTGCCATTTCCCGATGATAATGGATGCACCTGCGAAAAATTCTTGGCCCACATCAACAATAAGCTCTTCAGGATTGGTAGTCAATAGGGTGTTCCATTCAGAGTCGAAAAATGAATCTAGGTGTTGCAGTGGGATATAAGTAGATTGAACCTCATGGCGAAATTCCCTAAGATGTTTCTTCACGGCTTGACTAGCCTCATGTAGAGCATCCATATTTTCATCCACTTCTTGGATATTTGCAAACTTGGCTTACTACTATATAGGATCCTTGATATCCTGCACTTCTGCATTCAACTAGTCAAGCTGTGCACACAACTCCTCAACTGGCTTGTTGCGGTGCTCCAATAACTTGACCTAGTCATTGATCATATTAAAGAGATCTCTACACTCAATACCCGAGAATGGAGGGATGAGCGAACATTATCGCCTTTGACAATGACTTGGATGATATTCTCACGTAGAGCCTTGGGATTCTCTTGCTCTTGGAGTTTAATAGTCTCACGCTGGTGCTGGAGACTGTCGTCATTTCCTGCGAGTTACATCCATGCATATGTAACAAGAGTGATCCATTCTACAAGAAAAACCAGGGTAATGTATTCCAACAACTCTGGTAATACCTATCTAAATTTGGTCCAGACTTGAACAAATTTATTTGACACAGTCATAACAATAGACTCGACCTGTATCCATAATTCATGCTCATGCTCTTAGAATATGATGCTACAATGATGTCCTCACACAATTGTAGAGTTTGTTGTGTGATATCGTCATTGGTGTGCTTGATTGTAGTAATCCTCTACTCAAGATGATCTGTRGAGGCTTGAATGAGATGAACAATCTGGGGAGTAGACCAAGTCGCGAGCTCTCCACTACTAAGGGACTGATCGAAAGGTATTCATGAAGTTCCAACACATCACACTTCACGATTACCTTTGGATCAATACCTCAGAAATTCTAGGAGTGCCAACACCATCCAAACCAAGYGAAGTAGTGTGAAGGATTTGTGTGAACCGAGCTTGAACCCCATGAGGAAGTGTCATAATCACATCTGTGCACTCAAGGAACAATTCCAAGATTGTTCGACATTGTTGGGGATCACGTAGCATYAGTTCAATTTGTTCATTAATGGAACTGGTACTGTGATCCCATTGAGTATCTKCTTGGGTGTCCATATGAGTATCGAGAGGATCCAAACTCATTTTTTTTCAAATGATTTTTCAGCCCCTACAAAGAGGAGGGACTCAGGTTGAGTGTCGAGGGGGACCTGAACCTGCAGAAGATGGGAAGTGGATGGAATGGGTATGGTGGTTCCTGGAGTTATCGTGAAAGGATTACTAGAGGTGGGTGCAATAGTGTCGATATGATGGTGAGGGGATGATAGAGTGGAAGATGGGGCATCTGCAGTTGAACTAGGCATCTTGCCGGTGAGTTCTTTAATAACGGAGGTGGTATAGGTATGAATTAATGGATCATCGATAATAATGATGATGGGAATGGAATAAGGAAAGGGGGTAGTGGTGCATGTCAGGGGAAGAAGGGAAGACATAGGAATGGCCTTAGTGATAATGGGGTTCGCGGTAGACTTGGACAAATAATTAGTGTGTGGTTTCTTCATAGGAAAAGAGGAAGCAAAGAAATCACACAACTGCTTACCTGAGATAGTGGTGTCATATGGGATGGAGGAGAATGGAATTTGAACTGGCCCCTGAGGTAGTGCTTCCTATTCACCTTCTTCTTCCCTATCCTTTGAACTTGAATGCATATGATCTCTCTTTGTCGAGCTGGGGCTTGCACTAGGGGTCTGCATAGGAGATAATCTTTGTGATATGGGAGGCATATAATAAGTAATACCTGATGTTTTATTATCCTTCGTAACTCTTGGCCATCCCATGAATTCCTTGTCCAAAATTGCCTCATCTAGGTAGAACGACAAAGGAGGAGTGTGAAAAATGGATGGAGTTGTTGGATAGTTGGTTTGGACAGTTGGTTGTCATTGATGTCAACCTTTGGAGAGTGATATTAGAGATTGATGTCAACCCTTAGAGAAGTATAGAATCTCTAGAGATGTGGACGATATTGTTGGACAATTGGTTGTCATGTTAGAGGTCTACCATTGATATTGACACATTGTTAAGGTATACACTTGGTATATGGTAACACATGGATGTGATCCATCTCTTGGTGATGATGGTACTTGGTTGAGGTACATCATTGGTATTACTTGTTTATCATATGTTATGGTACATGGTGTATGGCATGATATGGTATATCATTGATGAAATGGTATAGGTTTGGTGCATGGTTGATGCACTTGTTATGGTATATATCGTGGTACAGGTTGACGCACATGGTTGATGCATGGTACATGTTGGTCATGTAACTTGCATTTGATCAAGGAATAAATTCATGCATGTTAGTGTACTTGCACATAAGACTATCATAGATGGATAGTACACATCATACCATTTTCGTTGATATATGGTACGCCACGTAGTTCCTCGTGATTGAGGGGATAGGGATCTGTGAAGTTGGAGGAACCTCAAGAATATTCTATAAGCCTCTAGAAGGTCATCAAGTAGCTTGACCAATCAAAGTAGTTGCAACATGGATTAATTAATTGTCGAAAAGGATTAATTAATTATTGCAGGGATAATTAATTGTTGCATGTCATTAATTAATTATTGAAAAATATTAATTATTGAAAGATTAATTAATTATTGTAGGGATAATTAATTATTGCATGTCATTAATTAATTATCGAAAAAGATTAATTATTGAAACATTAATTAATTATTGTAGGGATAATTAATTATTGCAGGGATAATTAATTATTAAGAATGGTTGTCATTGATGTCAAATCTTGAACAAAGTTGCATTTTGAAGTAAAGTGGCAGTAAACATGAGATAATTAATTATTGCAAGGATAATTAATTATTGCAAGAATAATTAATTATTGGAGGGATAAATAATTATTGCATGGATAATTAAAGTGTAAACATAAGATAACAAGATGCATGTGAGTTGCATGCCATCATGAGTTGCATGACAATTGCATGTCATTAAGAAATTTCTCTTTATAACACATAGAAGAGTCCATTGAAAATCACTTATGTGTATTCACTTTTGAGAATATAGGTTGGAGATCTAAGGCAGTGAGTCGAAGACAAAGAAGTCAAATGAAGTAAGAAGCTTGCAGGAGCCAAGATTAAGGAGAAGGGGTTTCATACAAGAATTCCTTGAGTATATCCATGAGTTTCAGAAGGAAAAGCGCGAACATCCATGCGCTGTAGTGAGGAAAAGCGCCGATACCCACATGAAGATAGTGCACACAGTCGCAGACCGGTGAGGAAAAATCCAAGAAGATCAGTGATCTAGAACTTAGTTCAGCTTTAGGGTAAAGGTATGTCTTCTTGAGAGTGTTAGGGAGTTATTATGAGGAAATCAGGAACATGTATGTTTTAGTGAGTTATATGCACTTGATTTGAAGAACTCTTTTGTGGATTTTGGTATGAGGTGTGTATGGTTGGAGTCTTGATGAGATATTGATATCAGTACCAACAACAAAGGTATCTGAGCATAAACAACATGTTATCAATTACAACAACAAAGGTAGTGACAGGTTTATCTACATTTATATTTTAGGGCGGTTGGACAGGGAAAGGAAAGGGGGTTGTAGCCTCCTTCCGGTTGGAGCCGAAAAATTAGGGTGTTGGAGCTTCCTTCAGGTTGCAACATGTAAACAGGGGGTTGGAGCCTTCTTCCAGTAGTTGGAGAAATAGGAAGTTGGTGCTTCTAATGAATGTTCTCTTTGACAAATAAGAAAAACATTATGTGGTCTTTTCCCGCATTGGGTTTCCACGAACTTCAGTGTATTGTGTTTATGTGTTGTTTATGCATTGATTTATGGTACTGATGCTATATTGAATGTTGATTGAATATCATTGAATATTTATATTGTGGTTAAAGAAATAAAAGTACTAATACTAATTCAACCCCTCCTCTTAGTATTCCAACAATTGGTATCAGAGTCGATCCTTTAGGAAAAATTATAACCACTGGAAGGAGATCATGGAATACACTAGGATTGGAGCACCAAGCTTTGAAAGGAAGAATTATACCTTCTAGAATAAAAGGATGAAAAACTTTTTACAGGCACATGGATTTGATGTTTGGAAATTAGTAGTAGATGGGTATACAACACCAACCACTCCCCCAACCGACAGAGATGGAAATAAACTCAATGAAAACAAATCAAAGGGTAAAGGTACTATTCTGAGAAACTTAGTTGATTTAGTTATTGTCAAAGTTATGCATTGTGATAGTGAAAAGGATATTTGGGATAAACTCCAAAATATTTATGAAGGAGATGCCAAGGTAAAGGGAGCTAAGCTTCAAAATTTCAGAGCTAAGTTTGTTGAAGATGAAGGAAGATGAAGACATTGCATCCTACCTTCTGCAAGTTGAAGAAGTAGTCAACACTTTTAAAGGATTGGGAGTAGAAGTTGATGACTCAATGTTTTTTCAAAAGGTATCGAGGTCTCTTCCTATGATATTTGATTCTAAAATATCAACCCTAGAAGAAAGAGAAGATATCGGTACATTGAGCATGGACGTGCTACATGGAATATTTATAGCCTATGAAATGTGAACAAAATAGGAGAACCCAGTCACAAAGGAAGAAACTTTTAAGGCATCCAAGAAGACAAAGAATAAACATAATAAAAATTCAAAACCAAGTTGCAGTTGCAGTGATGATTCAGATGAAGATGAAGAGATGGATAACTTCGTAAGGAAATTACAGAAAGGAACCGACAAGTATAAATGTATGCTTCCATTGAAATGTTTTAATTGTTGTGGTATTGGTCATTTTGCTTCTAAATGTCCTCACAGGAATAAAGACAATGATGAAGAAGAAGCTTCAAAAAGGGAAAAGAAATGTAAAAAAGGAAACAAGAGAAGAAACAAATTCTTCAAGAAAAGTTTCTACTCAAAGGGGGACAATTCCTCGTCAGACAAGGAGGATAATGATAGTGAAACTGATTAATAAAGAGTGAAATAGGAAGCTAAGGAAGGAGTGAAAGGATGAACTATGGCACAAAAAAGAGAAACTTTTGAAATACGGTCAAAAACCACCATGGTGATTGACTTGTTACCCACTTTTGGAAGTCCCGCAATAAAATCCATTGATAGCTCTATCCATATCTGTGTTGGGATTGGTAGTGGTTGTAGTGCCCCTGGTATCTTCATTGTATCTCCCTTATTTCTTTGGAAAGTGCCATGGGATGATTTGAAGACATGGATATATGTTTTCATCACTTCCCATAAGAATGTGCACTTAGTTCTTTTATAGGTTTTATGAAAGCTAGAGTGACTTGCTATCAATGATGACTGTAGCTCCTATAAGACTTGTTRTTTTAGGGTCGATTTTTTTTCTAGAATAATGTGCCATTCATACCACAATGTATATTGTTGCCATGTATAACCTTTAGGTAGGTTTGGATCTTCCAGAAGTTGTTGGATGAGCTTCCTTAAAGTACTATTTTCAAGTCATTCCTTGTGAGCTTCCTTGAGACRTCTTATACTTGGTAAGGATAAGGCAAKGAGTGATCCATCCTCCTCAAATTTTTCAAATTTGAAGCATCAACCACAACATATTCTTTACCCTTCTTATATATGATCTCATAATCATACCTTAGCATCTCAGTGACACTTGTGTTGCTATGGTGAAGACAATTGTTGTTCAAGAAAGTACTTTAGACTATGATGGCTAGTCTTGATCTAAAAATTCCTCCCTATGAAATATGGGTGTGAAGTCTCCACTACATAAAAGATAACCATCGTTTCCTTATTATATGTGGATTTGACCAAATTGCAGTCACACAACTTCTTACTAGTGAATGCCAAGGGGCATCCTTCTTGCATCAAGACCGCTTTGAGACCTCTTCGTTAGGAATCACATTCTAAGATAAAATTCTTAGTAAAATTATGCACTGCTAATATTGGAGTAGTGTACATGGAATCCTTTAAAGCAACGAATCCACGTGCTGCTATGTCACTCGAGACAAAGGTATTTGTTTTTAGGAGTGAAGTTAGGGGAGTTACAATTTTGCCAATTTTTTTCACAATTTTCTTATAATAGTTTGCATGATCCAGGTGGATATTGGTGGCCACCTACCTTTTCCAACTGGCTCAAAACAATTTTCTGGCAATTTTGGTAATGTACTATTTTTAGTAGTTTTTCACTTCCGTAGCCGTTTTGAGGCCCTAAACGATGTTTTTGGGAAAATGGGGATAAATATAGAAGTTCCTTAAATATTTCCCCCAAAATGAATCTCCTCGACAATACCTTTCAAACAGGCTATCATACGCCTAAAAAGGAGATCATATGCAAAAGTTACAACCCCAGGAAGTTGATGTACTAACTTACCCAAACGGGGCCCACATGACTTTTGGTGCTTCATCTCCTAGGGTCAAGATTTTGGATGTCTACAGTTTTTGGCATTC